>CM053760.1:73062120-73113066 GCA_028658305.1 Pachyuromys duprasi
ACTAGCTTGCCAAGAGTGGGAAGTGTGACCCACAGCCAGTGTGAGCCTTGGGCAGGCCAGGTCTTGGGAGTGCCTGTGCCCACTGAGGTGAGGCAGGTCACCTGGTGCTTTCCTATCTCACAGCACATTTTTCTTAAGTGATGGAAACTGGGAGACGTTGTGCCAAGTGCAGAACTTTGGCCTCATTATGATCAATGAGTATGTTTGTGAAAAGTCACAGTGACAAAGGGGACAAGACTGGTCAACTTATGCAGTATGGGAAGGAGGATCAGAAGGGCTCCTGGGTATGAGTCAGCATGGCCCTTGTGACCGCTGTGGGAAGGAGGACCAGAAGGGCTCCTGGGTATGAGTAGGTATGGCCCCTGTGACTGCGGGGCAGAAGACCTAGTTTTCCAGAGGCATAAGGCTCTCAATAGGCAAAAAAGAGCATCTAAGCCATCCCTCCTTCCAGGAGCTGGTGACTTGTCAGGGGAGACGGCACGTGCGTGTCACTATATCTGAGTTATGGGAATGGGAGGGGACATGGGAGGGAACAGTGAGCAGGAAGGGGGCTATGAGTGGAGGTCTTGATGGCCATGGGGAATGAAGGTTCCAGCTTGGTTTCTTTGTCCTCAGCCTCACCTCTCTGGGGAAACTGGGTAAATTGTGGCACATGGGCGGGGAGACTAAGGGGGAGGGGGAGGAAGAAAGGAGAAGGCCCTGAAAAGGGAGAGCAAAGGTTTGTGCAATGGCGCGGATGGAGCCCAGGGCCTGGGTGTGTCAGGCCAGTGTTCTATCCCTGACATCCCCAAGACTAAATTCTGGTTTGAGCCTGGCAGCGGTGACGCACGCCTTTAATCTCAGCACTGGGGGGCAGATGGATCTCTGAATTTGAAGCCAGCTTGGTCTACAGAAAGTTCCAGGACAGCCAGCGCTACAGAGAAACCTTGTTTCAAAAACCAAAATATCTACATATCTCTAGATATACACATATACAGACATATATACATATACATGTGTATGCACATATACATATATCTATGTACATATATATTTTGAGGTACAGTCTTTCCAAGTTCCCAGGCTAGTTTTGAACTCTCAACCTTCCTGCCTCACCCTCCAAGTGGCTGAGACTACAGGCACACATCACATACCCAACTGAAGAGACAGGCCGCCTGCCTTTGGGTTGGAGTCCTGGTAGTGACTGTGGTGGGTTCTTTTCAAGCCTCTTTGCTGGGTGCAAAGGGCCAGCCCAGCACTGCCCTTCCTCATCAGCTTCTGTCCCCATGCTGAGCTGGGTGGAGAAACTTCCTCCTTGGGAGGTCGGCTGACGATTTTGTGACAGGGATAAACCATGCACACACCATCGATTGTTCAATCTGTGGCTGTTGCTTTACTGTTGCTTTAGGCTTGGGGTTCCAGCCCATTGGAGGTGTCAGGTCTCCATGTGCTGCCGGCCCCGCCAGAATGAAAGCCCCAGGACCGTCCTCACAGGGCATACGGCAGCACTCTGCTGCCCCTACAGCTGCCACCACCAGCCCCATCTCTCATCCACTCAGTACCATCTCCATCCGGAACCGCTGCTCCAGATTCTGACTCCATCCATAGCAAGCCTGCCCCTCACCCCACCCCGGGTGTGCACTCTGACCTCTACCTTCAACTTCAGAGCTCTGGAGATGGAGAGGCAGGGAAAGCGCCGGCTCCATGCTGTCTCCAGGGAGAGGGTAAAGGGGTGAAGGTGCCAGCGCTGGTAAAGAAGGAAGGGTTTCAGGTCTGTGGAGCGCCTGGGAGCTACAGGCACAGGGGCTGGCATGGCGCCATCTGGCCTGTCTGGAAGCCTTGTTTGCTCTCTCTGGAATTAGCTCCACTAGTTCTCCAGCCAGCCACACCCCAGACATGTCAGAGCAACATAAAATTCAGGAAACAAAAAGCCACAGTTAGCATGCCTGGTTCAGCCAGCACTCAGGAGGCAGAGGCAAGAGGATTGTTACAAGTTCGAAGTCAGCCTGTTCTATAGGTTACGTTCCAGGCTAGCCAGCCAGGGTGGTAGGGAAGCAGATATTGTCCTCATTTCTTGCAGAGAGAAATGTCAAGAAATTAAACTACTTGTCTGTCATATTGCCTCAAATAATCTCTCTTTATGTTCTTGATTGGCAACCCCCCTCCCCTGTGGTCTCTTTCTTCACGATAGGTAAGCAGCAAACGTTTGGGCAGCCGTCAGTTGAGCAAGGCCAGTTCCTGCTTGTCTGCTCACCTCGTATTGCTCGGTCTGGCATGTGGCAGACGGTAGATGGCAGCCAGGACCTGCTGAGGAGTAAGCCGGGGCACTAATCATGTAGCAGGCCCTGAGGACACATCAGCAGACACTGACAATGATCAGACCCGTAGCCCCCAGCACTTCAGTGTCTTCTCTTAGGTTGGGAAAACTGTGTGTCTCAGTCAGCATTTTATTGCTGTGAAGAGACACCACAGCCATTGCAACTCTGCTAAAAGAAAGCACTTCTTTGGGGCTGGCTTATCATTTCAGAGGTTTCATCCATTCTCATCATGGTGGGGAGCATGGTGGCACAGAGAGACATGGTCCTGGAGAAGTAGTTCTACATCCTGATCTGCAGTCAGCAGAAAAAGAAAGGCACTGGCCATGGCTTGGGCTTTTGAAACTTCAAAGCTCACTCCCAATGATGCACCTCTTCCAACAAGGCCACACCTCCTAATTATTGTAATCCTTTCAAATAGTTCCACTCCCTGGTGACTAAGCATTCAAACATCTGAGCTTATGATAGCCAGATCAGTCTGAATCAAAGCGGAAGGCCTATGCTGGGTTTTCAGAGCAGGTGGACAACGAAGAGGTGGGAACCAGACTCCATTGCTGAGGGGACACTGAGTGCAAGGGAGCCGGCTGTGGCAGTCTGGGGAAGAGAGGAGCCAGGAGTGGGGTACCAGTAGCAAAGGGGCAAGAGTTGAGCTTCTTTCTGTAGAAGTAATCAGTAATCGTTATCCTATGCTGGGAGCTGGCAGGGCAGTGCAGAGGTCAGTGTGCCTTCCCTGCAGGGGAGCCAGGGCCAGAGGGGTTACGCACAGGCTCTGTGGTGCACAGACCATTCTGCTGAGTCTCTTGGTGTCCTGTATAGCCTTAGGTAGCTTGGGATTCGTGGTATCATTCACTCAGTTCAGTAAGGAGGAGGACTCAGCTCTGTCTGAAGAGCACTGAGGTGTGGGGACAGAAAGTGGCCCAGGAGGTTAGCAGGAGAGTACCCAGGAAAGCAGGCACTTCGTGTGCAGAGGGCAGAGTGGGGGCAGGAGCAGCACAGATTGGCTGGAAACAGAGGGGTGGCAGGGCAGAATGGCACATGGGGATGCTCGCAATGAGGCTGGAGAGGTCCCCAGGGTCTCAGGAAACTACCTTTTGGAGTTTGCACTCTGACAACTGGGAGCCATCACAGGGCTTTAAGAGAGAGACGGAATCATGAGGAGATTGCTTGAGAAGAGGGAGTGGGTTTGGGTTTGAGGAGACTGACGACACTGGACATGGGGGGGGAGGTGGCCGATAGGGCACCGTGGAGAGGAATGGAGGAGGAACAAATTGGATTTGGCAGTTCTAGAGCAGAGAGGCAAAGGGGTGAGTCCCTGAGTATGTGATGGAGGACCTCAGCTACACACTTCACAGCCACGATGCTTCTCTTCCCTGCCTCCCTCTCTCCCCACCCACCTGGCCCTCTGAACCCTTAATCCTGAATGGTGCCTTTGTGTGTGAGACAGGGGAGGTAGAGCAGTGGCTGAGGATGGGACTGTAAGTGTGGGTTCAAGCACCCTTTCTACCCATGCCTTCCCTGTGCAAGATGGACAGAGGGTGGTAGAAGCCCTGAGGGCAGAGCTACAGAGTGAAGGCCATTGATAGCGTGGGGTCAGACCGAAGCAAGTGGGCTTTGTCAGGAGGCAGGGCTGTGCCCAACCACCTTTCCCTGGCACCTTTTCTCTTAGATCCCTTCAAGATGGCCTGGCTGTGGCTGCTCTGTGCACTACTTTCTGCCTTCACGGTACCTGGTGAGTGCCTCTCTCCCCTACAAGAGTGGTATTAAACTGGGGACCACAGCAGGACCTCGTGGGACCTGGCCTCACTAGCGAATGCCAAGGATGAACGGCCCTGAGAGGACTACAGAGGAGCCTTGGTGTGTGCAAGGGGCGGGGGGACGGGCCTGAAGGTTGACTTGTAAGGGTTAGGATGAGCATCCAAAGGCCCGGCTGGTGGTGGGGTACAGGGTGTTCAGATGTCCTCAGCTGTGTGTCCCTACAGTGACGGCCAACATACCACCATCATTTGAGAATATAGCACCCGTGCTGTTTCTGCCAGAGGACTTACCAGTGGGTGAGTGAGGGTCCCTGCACTGGGACAGAGTTGAGCGTTTGTCCCAAGGCTGTCACATAGGCTCCCCACCCGTGTCTGAGGAACAGCCCCTGACAGATCACACGGGAGGTCAGCCCTCTGCACCTGCTGCTTCACATCACATGTTCAGCCTCCGTGGGCTAAAACCCTGGAGGGGAAAACATTGTTGGGCCTTTCGTTCTCGCCCTCACTCCATAAGCCAGCCATTTCTGTCATAGGTCAGTGTTGCAGTCATCTGGACGGTACTTGAAGTCAGGGAAGGCAGGCTTGGGTTCTGCACAAACGCTCCACCACTCTCCATGAGGGACCTGAGGACCCACTGATTTCGGCATCTCAGGAGGTTCCTGGAACCAGCGTTGCTGGATACAAAATCTTTTTTGCTAACCCACTTGTGATTGGTTAATTCCAAGGTTGTGGAGGACGGAGGACCTCAGTCAGGGCCCATGTTCACCAGCTTGAGGACACAACCCCTCAGACAAGACTCCCACTCAGCAGCCTGCTTTCCATGTTTCCTTAGTCACCAGAAACATGTCTTCCTGCATCTTAGCACCTTCTAATCAGAAAGTGTCTCTTCTCATGAGACAGCCATTTCACACAGTTCCTTTTAACTCCAGAAAGAAATAGAGTTAAGAAGCAGTCATTGAATGGGTAGTGTACCTTCCATCCAAGAGTGTCCATCCCCCCTCCCACAGGACACTGTATAGCCATTTCTAGTCTCACTGAAGCCCAGGGCCCAGAGTTGGGAAGGGAGGCTGGGGGCGGGGGAGGTTAGGGGATCAGAATCCCTGACTTCAACTCACATTGGCATCCCTGCCCTGTGGGTAGCTGGGCCAGACCACCCTGACAGAGGTGGCCACGAACCTGGGCCAGCCCTGTTTATCTGCAGGTGCCGTGGCCTTCCAGTTGATGGCTACAGACCCCGATAATGACCCTCTGACTTATGGGATTAGTGGCCCCTATGCCTACTTCTTCTCTATCAACACAAGCACTGGTGAAGTGAAGCTGGCGAGTTCATTGGACTATGAGGTAAGGAATGGTAGGGTAGGGAAAGCGGGGAGGGAGGGAACAGGCAGGCGTAGCCCTTGGAGCCAGAGTCCAGGAGTGTGGCTGGGACCTCACTCTGAGCAGCGACCCTTTCTCCCTGCTGCTGCAGACACTCCGTGCCTTCCAGATCACCATCTCTGTACATGACGGTCACAACAACCCAGTGAGTTAAAAGAAGAGGGGAAGGCGGTCAGGGGTGGGACGAACAGGGTGCCAAATATCCACTTCTGATCGCATGTCTATTTCAGGCAAGCAGAGGGCACCCCAGTTGATAAGACTTCAGTACTATTTTCAAAATTAGATGCTCATACAATGTGACCAAGAGCTTGGATGTATTGACCGTATAAGTATTTTGTTTATAAAGTTACAGTGTTGTAATTTGTCTATTAATACAGATACTGATTTTTAGAATGATTTACTTTTATCTTCTGTGTGTGAATGCTTTGCCTGCCTGATGCCTGCAGAGGCCAGAAGAGGGTGCTGGATCCTTTGGAACTGGAGCCACAGTTGGCCATTAGTCACCACCAGGGTGGTACTGTGACCCTTGGTCCTCTAGAAGAGTAACAAAGTAGTCTTAACTGCTGAGCTGTCACTCTAGCCTGTGTGTCTACTGTCAAAGCCACCACACCTCTTCAATGACTAGCATGTTTTTTATTTCCAAATCTTTATACCCCGCCCCCATTTTTCTTTCTTTCTTTCACTGGGTGGCACCTCCAACCCTTCTCCTCTTCCTCCTTGTTGTTCAAGTCATGGTGGCCCATGTCTGTAATCTCAGTGCTTGGTGGGGAGAGGTGAAGGTAGGAGATCCTACTTTCAAGTTCAAGTTCATCTTTGGCTACATAGTGTGTCTAAGGCCAGCCTAGCATAGGTGAGGCTCTGTCTAAATAAGGACAGTCAAGAGAGCTTAATGCAGAACACACACACAGACACACAGACACACAGACACACAGACACCCCCCACACACACACCCTAGTGCACAGGTATGCTTATACATGAAGGAGGGCAGAAGGAAGGCAGTGTCCTCAAAACTCTTCTGGCATCTTAAACCACATTTCCTGTCCTCTCCTGGGCTTTCTTGTCTGCAGATGCCGAGGGAGATGCAGATTATTGTACAGGACAGAAACGACAACGTACCGGTGTTCAAGAACACTGGATTCTCCACCAACATCAGTGAGGTATCCCCAGTCTCTGTGTGGCAGGGCACAGAGGGCATCCGAGAGTGTTGCTCAAGGAAGAGAAGCCAGGAAGCCCCTGGGGGTGCAAAACCATGATTGACAGGGCTGCCTCCTACAAGCCACCACCCCAGAGTAGGGCTCTCTCAGTTGTGGTAGGAAAAGCAGGAGAAAAAAGGAAGTTGGTTTCCTCGAGCTTCTGAAGAGCTGGAGGCACACTGACTTAGACTAGCCAGCACCCCATGCCCCTCATCTCTGCCTCACTCTGCCCTGAGGTGCGGAGCCAGCAGCCCTGGCTCTGGCCGACCTCCCCTCCCCCGAAGCTTCAGCAGAAAGACTGGCCAGTTCTCCATGGTTTCATCGTGCACGGGCCCGGCTGTCACCTACTCACTTTGGACTATGTGTTCACCCTAGAGATGATTTAGAGGTCTGGAGTGGCTGATCTGTGCCGTGGCCCTTTCCTCAGCCAGAGGGCACTCCACTTTAACAGAGTGGGAAGAGGTTCCCCATTACTGTGCAGAAAACAGAACATTGTTCCAAGTCCCCAAGACCATGTGGTTTGGGACCAGGCGTAAGACCCACCTGACAGGCCCCACCCAGCACCCATGCTTTAGGCACCTGGTGAGCAAGACTCCCTGGGTGTGAGGCTGCAGGTCTCACAGGTGCGAACCCAAAAGCAAGCTGTGAGGGGAGGCTCAGGATGTGATGACAGATGACAAGGCAGGGAAGGGCAGAGAGAATGGCCCAGGAGAGGGGCTGCAGCTGCCTTCTCTGAAGAGGTGCCCTCCAAAAAGAGACCCAAATAGCAAGGGGCCTGCCAGGGAGCGGCCAGGGAAATCGTGCTCCAGGCTGGGGACGCGCAAAGGTCCTCAGGCAGCAGCGAGGCTGGCCACAGAGGCTGCAGGGGGAGAGGCAGGCAGCAGCCTGACCTCTCAGGGCCACTGAAGCTTTTTGGACCATGTGCTGGGAAGGATGGGAAGCTTTCAGGAGCCAAGAGGGAAGAAGTCCAGCTCAGGCTGTGGGCCAGACAGAGAGCCCTCAGGAATACCTGAGCAGTGGAGTGACAAGTCACGCCAAGCTCTAGAAAGGGCTCTCATTTGTGGTCCTGAGAGACTGTGAGAACCAGCTCTCAGGGTGTGAAGCTCATTGGGGGAAGGAGGTTCTGCTGCCTGCCTCATCTTAACTAGCCCATGGCTCCCCTGAAGGCCCAGCCTGGGGCTTGGGGTGGGAGGGACACACAGATAGAAAGTACCCTCTTACAGACCCTGCCAGTTGGCTCCGTGGTGTTCACCGTGCTGGCTGAGGACAAGGACTCCGGGTCAGCTGGTGTAGTGCAGTACTTCATAGAGAAGGTGAGTGTGACAGAGTTCCTGGGACTCCAGGTGGGAGCCGGCCTCACTGTGTCTTACATCCACCAGGGGGCAGCATCCCCACAGACAACCATAGCCCTGGTCCCCAGCCTCTCTCCGATATCACCCCCGCATCCCGCCACCCCGCCCTGGCTCCCTTTGCCCAGTTGCTCCCTTACCCTTCACCAGCACGGTCAAGGACTCCTGCCAGCTAAAGTGCTCACAACTCTCAAGAAAGATCAAGGCTCGGAGGGGGCTTGCTCACCCAAACACATGTGACTCTACGTTGGTGGAGAGTGAAGGGCAGTGCCTCACCCCGGCCTCACCCAGATATCGCCTGTCACAGGTCATCCCCAGCACGGAAGACAGCAAGACTCTCTTCTACATTCTGGAGAATGGCTCCATCGTGTTGAACGGTAGCCTCAGCTACAACAACAAGAGCGCCTTCTACCAGCTAGAGCTGAAGGCCTGCGTGCGTGTGGGGGTGCAGGCAGGGCAGGGGGCTCAGAGTTGGGCTGTGGGCTCACAGAAGGCCCCCTCTGCTATAGGACTCAGGTGGGATATTGCACGACAGCTTCATCATACAGTGCTCGCAGCCAGTCTTCCTGTCCATCTCGGTGGTGGATGAGCCCGACCTGGACCCCCAGTTTGTCAGGGAGTTTTACTCGGCCTCCGTGGCTGAGAACGCTGCCGTGGTAGGTGATGGGCCATAGCCTGGGTGGTGAGTGTCAGAGCTCGGGGTCCAAGGCGCTCATGCAACCTCCTCCCAGGGCACATCGGTGCTGAAGGTGGAGGCAGTGGACAGTGACAAAGGCATCAATGATGTGGTGACCTACCGAATCTCCAGTGAGAGCCTGGGTGGCCCTGGTGGGGGCTCGGGTCAGGGTGGGGTGGGTAGGTGGTCAGAGCTGTGCAAAGTGCCTCTCTGTCAGACTCCACGAAGCCCACGTGGTTCAACATCGGGGAAGATGGAGTCATCTCTGTCGGCGCCCCCCTGGACAGAGAGGAGCTGCCCAAGGATGCCAACGAAGTGCAGATACAGGTCACGGTGAGCACACCTGACACCCTCCTCCCGGAACCTGACCTTGGCTCCCGAGGTCCCTGAGCACCTCTCTGCTCTGCCCTCAGGCCACCGAGAAGAATCATAACATCTATGGGCAGGAGGCTAAGGCGAGCATATGGGTAACCATCAGGGTGGCTGACGTCAATGACCACAAGCCCGAGTTCTACAACTGCACCCTCCCAGACTGCTCCTTTGGCCCCGAAGAGGCCCAAGTCAACTTCATGGGCTACGTGGATGAGCACGCCTCTGCCCGAATCCCCATCGATGACCTGACCATGGTGGCCTATGACCCAGATCAGGCCGGTACCTGGAGGGGGAGGGGCGGGCGGGGGCAGAGGAGGGCGGAGGGGGGTGGCGGAGGGGAGGGAAACAGGGAAAGAGAAATGACTGGGGGCGGGGGGGGGGAGCTCAGGGCGACACTGGGTGGCGGTGAGCAGAAGCGGTGTGGAATGGAGGCCGGCCTTAGGTGTGGGCGAGCAGTGAGCGGCCCTGATCCTGGCACAGTAGGCTCTGGGTAGCCCGTGGTTTGGGAAAGCAGGGAGCCTCAGGGAAAGGTGGCCAGCGTTCTGTGTAAAGCCATCTGAGGATGGTGCCAAGTGATGGCCCGGCAGGCATGCCGAGCTGGTCCGTGGAAGGGCACTGGTGAGGGAGCAGGCTGGCATGGCGTGAGGGCTGAGCGCTGGGCACTTAGGAAGGCACTGGGCTACTCTATGGAGGTGAGGGGAGTGTGGTTCTGTCCCTCCGGATGTGGAGACGCTGGGGCCGCGGCTGAGGGCTGAGCGGCCAGCCGGGCTGCCTGGGCCTGCTGTCTCACTGCTCTGTGGACTCACTGGGCAGGGCTTCTGCAGAAGGCTGAGTGCGGAGATGGAGGGAGGCAGTCGCAGCGGGCCAATCCCTAACATACCGCCCTCCCTTACAGGGCGACAATGGTACCTTCCTGCTGTCCCTGAAGGGCACAGATGCTGCCGCCTTCAGTGTGTCCCCGGATCGAGCGGCAGGGTCTGCCAGTGTGCAGGTGGTGGTGAGAAGCTCCGACATGGTGGACTATGAGGAGAAAGAGCGGATGGAGGTGCAGGTACAGCGCCACGAAGCTCTGCGGTCCAGAGCCACGGGCAGCCAGGGTCCAGAGCCAAGGGCAGCCAGGGTACAGCGCCACGAAGCTCTGCGGTCCAGGGCCGAGGGGAGCCTGTACTGCTGCTCTTCTTCCATCCGTAGGTTGTGGCCACTGACTGGGTCAGCGGGAACTTCTCTGTCGCTGTGGTGACCATCCATCTCAGAGACATTAATGACCACAGGCCCGTGTTCTCTCAGAGCCTGTATGAACTCACCGTGCCAGAACACAGTCCAACAGGCTTTGTGGTCACTGACAAGATCAAGGTGAGTGTGATCCCAGGAGCATCATGCTTGGAGAAAGATGCTGGGAATGGCCCATCTGTCTGGCTGTGTGCAGCGTCTACGTGTGAGTGCAGCCATGCTGTGAGCTTTGGAGTCTGGATTTGACAGCCTCCTCGTATGCTTTGTGTGGTGCCGCAGACAGCACTGTTTCCACTGTTGTGCCGTCTTTGCCTCACAGGCTACAGACCTAGATAAGGGTGAATGGGGCCGTATCACCTACAGTCTGCTTGCAGGAAATGGGTAAGCTCCTAAGGTGGGTGGTGGCGGTCGCCATGGGGCTGGGGATAGAGAAGAGTGGCCTACAAAGGGACAAAGTACTTGGTTGCATGTCCACTCCAGAAAAAATTTTTTAATTATTAGTTTTTTCTGTAACTATAACAAAATTCCCAAGGCGGGTGTTCTCTAAGGAGAAAGGTTTATTTCGTTCTGGAGGCTCCGAGGCATAGTGTGCCATCTGCTGGGTCCTGGGAGGGCTTCGTAGTATATCGAGTCACATGGTGTGACCATGTACGAGATGGAGAGATCCCCAAGACAGAAAACCAGAGGAAGAAAAGGAGCAAGGGACAACTTCCCACAAGGCTCAGCCTCCCAGAGGCCCTTGTGCCTCCTGGCATCATCACTGTTGACTGAGTGTCCAGCACCTGGGGGCTGGAGGGCGTCCACGGCACACTCCACAGTCTATTGGAAATGCTACAGTCAAGTCTGTGTTGTCATTTGCCCGGATTCAAGCGTAAGCACACATCCTGTCGCTTTATTTACTGATTCTGGCCATCCTGGGCAGAGAAGAGCTGTTTGAGGTGGACCCAGACTCAGGGAACGTGACGGTGAAAAACGGCACGCTGCTGGACCGGGAGAAGCAGGCTGTGTACTTCGTCACACTACAGGCCACTGACGGCGGGGGCCAGTCCAGCACCACCACGCTGCGGATCACCCTGCTGGACATCAATGACCAGAAGCCTGTGGTCCGGGGTTCCTACAACATCTTTGTGCCAGAGGAGGACGGCAACGTGTCTGTGACCATCCAGGTGAGTGCTGCCCTGGACCTGGAGGTGGTGGGGTAGCGGAGGGGCCCGTGTTGGCCCTGGGTGATGTCTGAGCCCTCCACTATGGCTCTGAGGGGGTTGCCCAGTTTCTCTGGACATTTGTTTCCTCTTGGAAAACAAAGAGTCATGGTCCTTCTTCTCAGGGTCAGCAGGGTATAAGGAAGTAAAGGGCCTACGGTAGGTATTCTGCGCAGACCTGATGTGGAATGGGCTTTCCTAAACAAATCACTCTTTGATATACACATCCCCAGCTCATTCCAAAAAGATCTGATGTGGTTTACATAAAAAGTAAGATCCAAGCAAGGCAGGGTGATGCACACTGTTAGACCCTGCACTTGGGAGGTAGAGGCAGAAGGATGTCTAAGTTTAGGGCCAGCCTGGTCTACAGAGCGAGTTCTATGCAGAGCTATGCAGAGAAAACCTGTTTTAAGAGAAGGCAAAAAGAAACAAACAGCCAAGATGCAGACAGAGAACCTACCATGATGACGCATTATTAAAGGGGCTGCGGTTAGAGCAGGTGGCTGGGACTCTCACCTTCGGCTGATCCACAGGGACAGCTTGTGAGGACGGGCCTTCGGGGCCTCAGAAGACTGTCCCTCGGCCCCAGTCATTCCGTCCTCCAGGGGCCGAGGCTCCCTGCAGACGTCCCGAGGTCAAGCTCTCCTGGCTTTTCTGGCAGGGCTGGACTGCAGTCCACATCTCAGCGGACTGCCCTTCTGGCACTGGTCCTGGTCCTTCCCTTTTTTTTTTTAATTTATGCATGTGTTTGTGCACATTGGTGTTTTACTTGCATTTGTCTGTGTGAGGGTGCCAGATTCCCTGGAACTAGAGTTATAGACACGTGGGAGCTGTGGGAATTGAACCTGGGTCCTCTGCTAGAGCAGCCATGTTCTTAACCTCGGAGCCACCTCTCCAGCACTCTGGCTTAAAGATCCCCACGGGAGAAACATTCTTGATTTGTCGGAACAATGGCACCCTTATGGATGCAGGGAATTGTGAACTGGCCACAAACAGAGTATCTTTGTGGGAACGGATGGTCTCACCTCAGGAAGAGCCATCTCTGGCTGCTTATGATGGGGTGTTTAATGAACGAGACCCAACAGAGCTGAGCTGAAGGCAATGGTGGTGGGGTGATCGTGCTAAAGCGAGTTGCAGACCTTTACTGATGGGGTCATCTGTGCTGCCAAAGGTAGCAGAGTTGTAGGAAGCTACAGGGGTGACAGCATGGCTTCGAGGTGGGCAGAAGACCAGGGTTGGGGAGAACACGCTCAGTGCAATATAGCCCATCGCATTTGGGGCCTGGACAAGGCAAGAATGTATCTGCGCACAGACACACACCCTTTGTATGAAGAATGAGCCGTATAGAAAGTACATCACAAGCTGGACGTGGTGGCACACATCTGTAAACTCAGAGAGACAGAGGCAGGTGGATCTCTGTGAGTTCGAGGCCAGCCTGGTCTACAAAGCGAGTCCAGGACAGCCAGGGCTACACAGAGAAACCCTGTCTTGAAAAACCAAACCAAACAAGAAAGCCCATCACCCTAGCTAGATGTGGGGATGCACACTTTGATCTTACCTTTGGAAGGCATCTCTGTGAATCCCAGGCCTGCCTGGGCTCCATAGTGAGACTCTGTCTCAAAAACCCTGTGTGTGTGAGGGGTGGTGGTGGAGAAGCGTGGCCCAGCAGGTTGGAGAGCACCTGGTTTGATTCTCAGCACCACATGGTGGCTTGTAATGGTCCGTGCTCCAGCCCCCAGGGATCGGATGCCCTCCTTTGACTTCTGTGGGTACCACACACACGCTCTGCTTACATAGGTGCAGGCGAAACCACTTAAACATACATTAAACAATCTTCAAATATTAAAAGTGGAAAACTAGAGCACTGGGCTAAGGGTGTGATTTAGTTGGTAGCGGGCTTGCCTAGCGCACACAGAAAGCACTGGGACATATTCCCAGCACCACACAAACAGTGCTTTTGTGTGTGCCTGTGATCCTGGCCCTCCGGGTGGAGGCTGGAGGATGGGAAGATTGAAGTCATCCTTGGCTACACAGTGAGTTTGAGGCCAGCCTGGGCTACTTAAGACCATGTCTCCAGATAAATAAATAGCTCAAGGTGCGTGTGTGTAGAAAGTGAAGTGACAGAGACAAGAGATGCTGGCTGTAGTGATCGTGGGGAACTGGAGTCTTTCTCGGATCTCTCACTTTTACAGTAGAGAAACGAAACTGTTGAGTCCCTGTCTGTACTCTCCCACACCCTTCTCTGTGGTGTCAGCTTTACGGGGACCTCCACCTCAGGCCTCTTCAGGGCCTACCTCAGGTCCAGAGTTGCCAGCAGTTCACCCAGCAGTTATCTGGGGATCCATAAGCTCCAGCCCCACATCTCAGCAGGAAGCCGAGGCCTGTCTCTCCGTTCCAGCCGATGGCCGCTCAGACCTGTGCTGGGGGAGGGTTGGGCCTGACTGGAGCCCACTCTGTCCACAGGCCTTTGATGATGACGAGCCAGGCACAAACAACAGCCGCCTGATCTTCAGCCTGCTGCCAGGGCCCTATAGCCACAACTTCTCCTTAGACCCTGACACGGGGCTCCTCCAGAATGTGGGGCCCCTGGACCGAGAGGCCATTGACCCTGCCCTGGAGGGCCGCATCGTGCTAACTGTGCTTGTGTCTGACTGCGGTGAACCTTCCCTCAGCACTGAAGTGAACGTCACCATCACTGTGGAGGTAAGGCAGCGTGCTCTCCCACGGCCTCGCTCCCTGATTCTTGCACAAGCCGTACTTCCTACTGCGTACAGCATGGTAGAGGAGAGGTTGAGGATTTGGCTGGGCAGCCCTCGGCAATCCTGGCCCTTAAGTCAGAAAGACTGGGGGTGAAGCCAGCATGAATGGATGGGGATGTTCTGAAGAGGCTGCTGCCCAGCTCCGACTGCCATGCCCAAAGTCTTGCCTGAAACTGTCTTGACTGCCGGCAAGCAAAGGCCAAGAGCTGGTAAAGCTGGCTCAGGTCATGTCTCCTGAACATCAAGAGGTGGAACTCAGGGGCCACGCATGGTAGTGCACACCTATAATCTTAATACTCGGGAAACTGAGGCAGGGTGCTTGAGAGTTTTAGGTCATGCTGGGCTTGTGACCTTGTGACCGTAGGGATAATACAGAAATGGAAGCAGATTTAGGACTTATTGGCACCCTGGGAACAAAGCAGAATACTAAAGGAGACATGAAGAATTATACTTACTAAAGGGGTCCCCTTGCCTCCATGAGTTCCACGCTCTTGCTGTAAGTGTTGGAGGCTACCCTATTTTCAGATAAGGACACTGAAGCCCAAGGACGCCAGAGCCACAGGAGAGGGAGAACAGGGATGGCCTCAGAGCTGGTTTCTTACCCACTCCCGTGGGAGTCAGGCTGACCATGAGAAATCAGCAGCCTTTTTTGGGGAGCCAGTGACACCTGTCTGAGGAGGCAGAGCATGTGCCTCAGCTAGCAGAGGTGCCCTTGTTGATGGGTTAGAGCTCTGTGCCCAGGTCTGGTCTATGATTATACAGAGAAAACTGGCTGCCAAAGCATGCATATTTGCCAGCAGACAGGGACGGGCTGGGGTACTCAGGAAGTCCCCAGGCACATGTCAGCTCTGGAAGAGCATGGAAGACGGGCTCTGGCTAGTCACAGAGCTGGTGTCGCAGGTCTGAGAAATGGGAGCTCAGGCTAAGCCGGATGGGGACGCGCACAGGGACCTGGATTAGTTCTAGGAAGTGGAACTAGAGAAGTCCTGGACTGAGGGCAGACAACCAGAAGAAGGAGCACTCCCTGGCATTCTTTGGAAGGCTGTCTGCACATCTGGAAACCAGGCAGTGCAGTCCGAGGGGCACAGAGTCCACGGCTCCATCTGTGTAGAGATATCCCTGGCTTTTCAGATGGCTCTGGGGAGGGCGAGCCTGGGCTGCTGAGGCCCCTAGGACTCAGGCCTGCCTCTTTCTTTAGGACATCAATGACAACCTGCCTGTGTTTAACCAGACCTCCTATGAGTTCTTCGTGAAGGAGAGGGATCCAGGTATGTTCCCCTACCTTGGCCAGCTGTGCACACAAGTAGGGGTGGAATATGTATCCTAGCACCTTGGGTGATGCAGGAGGATACCCTGGAGTACATCCCATCTCTGACACCAAATAGTACAGCTTGTGCTAAGAGCTCCCTGATAGGACCAGGCTGGAGTGCTTGGGGCCTGCACAGGTGCCCCACCAAGCTCTGTCCTTTGTCCGTAGGGGTACTGGTGGGCCCAGTGAAGGCCTGGGATGCCGACCAGACAGAAGCCAACAACCGCATCAGTTTCAGCCTGTCAGGGACGGGCGTCACCAACTTTATTCTCCGAGGCAACGTACTGGAACAGGGGTGGGCGGAGGGTCACCTCTGGCTACTCCCTGACGTGAGCCTGGATTATGAGACACAGAACTTGTTCCATCTGACCGTGAGTGCTGAAAACCCAGGCCCCCAGGGCCTCGAATCTACAGCCAAAGTTACTGTGGCCGTGCTGGATGTGAATGACGAGCCACCTACCCTGAATGCAACCTCGCTCCAGCCTATCTCTGTGGCTGAGAACGGCTCCCAGCATGGCGTGGTGGCTCAGGTGGTAGCCTGGGACCAGGATACTAGCTCCCAGCTGACGATAGAGCTGCTGGATGTCATCTGCACCAAGGCTGGTGTCGATGTGGGCAGCGTGTGTCACAGCTGGTTCTCCGTGGCTGCCGATGGCTCTGTGTACATCAGAGAGAGCGAGGCCATCGACTACGAGGCTTGTCACCTGGTCACGCTGGTGGTGCGGGCGCATGACCTCGCCACAGAAGCCGGCTTTGAGGCGTACAGCAGCAATGGTGAGAGGCCTTGTCAGTGGACCCACACCAGCTCTTGCCAGCTGTGTCGCTGGCCAAGCCCTCTCCAGGCTTCTGTTCCCCATCTTTCCAGTGGGGACTGGCCAGGAGGTGGAGAGCAGGAGAGCAGTGTTTAGTAGGATGTCTGGAAGCGCCTACGGAAGGCTGCCATTTTGTCAGGGGCCAGCAGCATCCTCACCCCACACAGGTGCAAGAGCCTTGTTAATGGCAAGCACAGCACGGCACCATGCTGGGCACCTTAAAGCGTCTGCTTATTTTATCCCTGCCCAGCTCGTGAGCTAGTGATCCCCACCCCACTTAAAGATGGGGATGCCAAGGTGCAAGAGTAGGTAGGCAGTGGCCCAGGTGGGCCTCAGATTTATAATCCTCCTGCCTCAGTCTCCCAAGTGCTGACATTTGTGGTTGTTTGTCACTACTCCTGGCTCAGAGTGAGTGTTTAAATGACCAACTGACATAAAAATGTATACATCACAAAAACAGCCTCAGGTGGCTCCGTTGGTAAAGCGCCACACTTTAAGTCCAGAGGTCAGGGGTTCAAGCCTAAGTAGGAAAGTATAGGTCATACTTATATATGTTACTATAGACAGACATTCATAGTGTTTACACACACACGCACATACATGCACACATGCACTTTCATGTGTGTCAAGAACAGAGCCCTGAATCTCGCTTGTGCAGCCAAGGCTGCTGTCTCTGAGCGATACCCATCCGTGTATGAAATGCCCTGGCCAGGTGGGCCAGACCCAGGCCCACTCCTGGACTGCCTCTCTTGCGTGGCTCTGACTACCTGTTTGCCTGCCATGAGGGTGGGAATAACGTGAAGAGCCAGAGGACTCATGAGGAGCAGGCATGAGCCTAGGGCAGGTGGAGTGGGGTGGGATGGGGGGAGGAGACTGCAGAAAGTCTCCTGCGGCCCAGGATCTCGGGGCGAAGACTTTGCCCCATGTGACCTTATTTACGCAGGGAGCCTGCCCATCATCATTCTGGACAAGAACGACAACGCTCCATACTTTCTGCCTAACAATCAGACTTTCGGTGAGTGAACATCGAGACCCGGCAGTACCCTTCTGCATCCACACACAGCTTAGACATCCTCCCACCCCACCCCGGGAACCCACCACTCCAGGCCATGGGGGATCCGCCCTCCTCCGCCCCTCTGCCCCTTGAGGAGGTTCTGGCTCCTGATCAGCCTGAAGGCAGGCCTTTCCTCTTTGGGCCTCCATTTCCTCCTCTGTGCACTGAGAGCCTTGCCGACCATAGCTTCGGGAACCGCTGTAACAGGGTTGCTTCTGCAGAGTGATCGCTGGCAGAGTGGGCTCGGCTTGGCACGGTGCTGGGCCAGGTGGGTGCTGTCCCGGCTGCACTGACCTCTCCCTGCTCACGTTTCTAGTGATCATCCTGGACCTTGTGCTGCCCAACCAGCCGGTGGCCTCTGTCCAGGTGAGTCCTGAGCTCCGGCCATTATCCAGTGACCCCAGGGGACAGAGCTAAGGGATGCAGGCCTTTTGCCTGCCCCGGAGAGGCTCCAGCCCCAGCTGCGATGATGGGCTTGGCAAAGCCTGGGGCTTTGCAGCCTTGGGCCAGCCGATGCCCTTCCCTTCTGCTAATTGTTCAGTTTAGTATTCATAAAAATTTCATGGCCAGAAACACTGCTTGTAGGCTACACTTTCCTGCCGATGCCAGATTTCTTGAGTGTGATCGAGAGCTCATCGCCAATTGCAAATTAAAAGGGTTTATTCTGCTTAAATAGCTTCCTAGGCAGCACTGTAGCAATGCTTTCAATTTGTTACGATGATGGATGTGGGTGTGTAAGCAGAACGAGCTTAGCCTGTGTGGGGTGAAGTGGGGCCTGAGATCATGTTTCTCGGGGATTAAGCTTCCCTCTTTGTGTGTGTTTGAAGACAGGGTCAGATGATGCGGCCTTAGCTATTGTAGACTCAGCCGTGTAGACCAGGCTTGCTTTGCTTCGAATGTGCCTGCAGAAAGGCGTGAGCCACCATGCCCAGCTCAGTTTCCCTCTGGGTTGGGTGGCTCCTGGCCAGCACCACATGAGTGTGCACTCAGGTTGGAAAGGCCTGGCCTTCCCCATGGAGAGCTGAGGGGCCTTCAGGACAGGACTTCCCCAGGGGACAGCATTTTTTCCCTTTCTAGGTTCTTTCAAGACTCGACCCAGTTAATTTCCAGCTCTCAGCTAACCGCTTGCTGATGCCCTGATTCAGTCATGGCTTTGATTGTTTTCTTTTGTATGTGTGCACAGGTTCACGTGTGTGGGTGTGTTCACACACTCCTGTGTGTGTTGGGTTTATGCATGTATGTGTGTATATGTCTATATATGTATGTGTGCAGACCTGCATATGAATGTATGTGGTATGCATGTAGTGTGTGTGTGTGCTAAAAGCAGCGTAGGGTATTGCTCCTTAGATCTCTCAGTAGCCCGGAGTTTGCCTATTAGGCTGACAGACCCCAGAGAGCCACCTGTCCCCATGTCCCATGTCCCCAGTCCTCTTACAACAGTCCTGGTACCCAAATACAGGTCAGACCTTTGTGCCCACATGGCAAGCATTTTGCCAACTGAGTGTTCTTCTTGGCCAAACTTGCCTTTGTTTATTTGTTTGTTTGTTTTATTTTGTTTTTCAAGACAGGGTTTCTCTGGGTAGCCTTGGCTTGGCTGTACTAGACTCTCTTTGTAGACCAGGCTGGCCTCAAACTCACAGAGATCCGGTTCTGAACCGGTGCTTCTTAAAATTAGCTTGTCTTTGCAACCTGAAGCCCAGCGGTTCACCTTGAGCATGAGGCCCTGTGTACCTGTGGCATTCTTTTAAAAGGAGCTGGAATGAATCAAGACATTTGTCCCTCCTGCTCGTTCATTTTGGGTCTGCTAGGGAATGTAGGCTGTGTCAGTCAGCCCTGATCAAGGGCTTTAAAGGCAGGGTGCATGCTGTAGGGGCTCTCAGGCCAAGCGTGGCTGTGTTTATGAGTGGGTGTGTACATGCCTGGCAGTCGGGTGGAGGGTGAGGCAGATTTCTGCGTAGAAGGACTTTGGGAGGTCATCTGTTATATTGGGGTACATGAAAATGTGGACATACAGTGAACCCAATCTTTAAAAAGCCCGAGTCAGGTGTGGTGTACATCTGTGTAGTCCCAGCACTTGTGAGGCAGAGGCAGGAGAATCACAGAGTGTTCAAAACCATTCTGGCCTAAATAGTGAGTCCCAGGACAGCCGGGACTCTACAGGGAGACCTATAGAAGAAGCACTGCATATTTGGAGTGGCTATCTCGGCATCTGATCATGGTGAGGGAAAGGCCTTTCCTGGCCTCACCCAGACATCTGCTCTTGCTTGCAGGCCAGAGACGAGGACTCAGAAGACAATGGGAGCATCCGATTCTCCATCCTGAAAGCCGACTTTGTCTCCAAGGATGGGGCCACCAACCCCGTCCAGGCCTTCCAGATTATACGCTCAGTGGAAGCCAGCCTGTTCATTGGCACCATCTAGTAATGTGGCTATGGATGCCTGGGTGGGTTGGTGGAGGAGGGGCACAAGCCTCAGGCAGCGTCTCTGTGCTGGAAGGGGCACAGTGGGTTTCCAGGCAGGCTGTGAGGACCCAGACTAGGTTCTAGAACAGAGCTGTGTCTTTCCTTCTCTCATAGTCTGGTGACCAACCTTGACTCCACCCTCCAAGGCACATACCAGGTGACAGTCCAGGCCCAGGATGAGCCTGCTGTGGAGCCCGCCCTGGAAACACAGACCACGCTGAATGTGAGTGCTGTTCTTGCCTCCAGCCCTGTGTGTCTCCTTTCTTTGTTTTGTTGCTGTTTTAGGATAGGCTCTCATGTTGTAGCCCTGGCTGGCCTGAAGCCCCTGTGTAGACAAGGCTGGCCTTGAACTCAGAGGATCACTGGCCTCTGTCTCCCTAGTGCTGAGAGTGAAGGTGTGTTTTGCTGAATTTTTATCCAGAATGCTTGTCACTGTCAGATGGACCTGTAATCCCATCGCTTGGGGACAAAAGCAGGAAGAGCTTGAATTTGAGGCCAGCCTGGGCTATAGAGCAAGACCTGGCCTCAAAACAAATAACAAACCACACACACACACACACACACACACACACACACGCACGCACGCACGCACGCACGCACGCACGCACGCACGCACGCACGCTTTTAAGCAGTGGGGTCTTGGTTGTTCTCATCCACACATCAGAGTCAGGCTAAATTCCCATTATGTATCAGTTATGTGAATGACTGAACGATCCTTTTAACACCTGGTGACATGACTCCTAGACCCAGACTCTCCAGCAAACCGGATGTAATCTTTTAGGAAGGGTAAGGGTCAATCTCCGCACGTGTTTTCATGACACATGGTGTTTTAGCCAGCCAGTCCCTCTCTGGGGAGGTCCCTGCACACACGCTGTTGATGGTGCAGGGAGCGCCTGGTGTGAGGGAACCAGGGAGTGGTGAGGGCATGTGGGCCATCCACTGGAACATGGGGAGTGTCGGGGAGAGACGCTCGAGCAAAGACATGTGGCATAGCCGCCGGGATGCTAGCCTGTGGCAAGCCACACAGGCGCTCACGGGATTATTTCCAGGCAGAAAATTCCAGGATAAAAGCTCTGAAGCTTTCAGGGTGATGGGCTCTTCAGAGTGAGGGCCAGATCTGAGGCGGGGAGAGCCTTCGAGCTTTGTGGTGTCTGAAGTTGGGCGGCCGGTGGACACAGCCCCGACCTGTCACAGTGGGGGTGTGTTCTGAGAGATATGCTGTTGGTGCTCCTGAGGTTGCCCTGCATTCCTGATGTCCCCCTTGCACTCCCCTTCTTCCCTAGCTCTTCACTGTGGATCAGAGTTATCGAGTGCGGCTGCAGTTCTCCACCGACAAGGTGGATGTAGGTGCCAACGTGGAGGATATCAAGGCGTAGGTCTGGGAAGTGCAGGAAAGGGCTGTGGGAACAGGACCTAAGGGGCTTGGTCCTGGGGAAGAACCGGAGGAGACACCTCCCGACCCATCCCTGACCCCTGCGTGAATTTGCCCCGTCTTTGACCCTGTGCCTGGGCCAGAAGCCTATGCATAAGCTAAACTGCCATGTGCAGTTGTGAAGCCAGGCCCTGCAGGAGGAAGGGCTCCTACTTCTGATTCGTGCAGAGGTTCAGGCACTTAGTGAGCATCCCTCTCCATTCAACTCCCGATTCCGCTGCATAGCCCCGGCCACAGTCCTGGGCAAGGTCCCCACTCCAAGGACCTATGATACCTGTATCCTTTGTAGGGCTCTAATTCAGGCAACCAGGACCTCTGTCTACGTTGTGACGATCCAGAACATAGACACTATGGCTCGGTAAGTGTCCCAGGCCCAGCGGCTGGGCTGAGGAAAACCCCTGTGGTTAGAGGGGGCCTTCCTGAGCTGCTATTTATCTCTTCCAGGGCCCGAGCCCATTCCTACCTGGACGCCTACTTTGTCTTCCCCAATGGGTCAGCCCTGACTCTCACGGAGCTGAACGTGTGAGTGGGGCAGCCTGGGGGATGGAGGGTGGCAGGGGAACCAGCGACCCTGGGGTCTAAGTGGGGCTCTACCGCAGGATGATCCGGAAAGACCAGGAGGCGCTGAGGCAGCTCCTGCAGCTGGGGCTGGTGGTGGTGGTGAGTGTGGCAGGACAGAGGCTGCAGGTGGGGAGGGGGCATGGCTCCGCAGCCCCTCACCCTCCCTCTCCCCCAGAGCTCCCAGGAGAGCCAGGAGTCTGACGAGCCAAAGCTACTCACCAGCGTCATCATAGGGCTGGTCGTGGCTTTGCTGCTGGTCCTGGTGATCATGACCACCGCTCTCCTGTGTGTCCGGAAGAGGTGCGGCTTGCCTCCCCACCTCCCCTGGAGTCTCCAGCTCTCTCCTGGCCCCGCTAGGGGTGGGTAGAAAGACTTAGGGTCAGGCACAGGGTACTTGTGCAAGACTGTGGGTGAGTCCCCCTCCCGAGCTCATCTCCCTGCCTGCACTAGATTTCTCCATGAATTTAGGGTAGAGATGCTGAGCACATTAAACTGTTGCCATCTCCCCTTCCCGGAGCACAGTGGGTAGCCTCCCCAGAGTTTTACTCTGGGTATTACTGCTGGCTGCCTATGTGGCCATTGGCAACACCTTCCCTTTGCCGGTGGTTCTATCTCCTACAAAATGCATCTAAGACCATCACCAGCTAGGATCCCCGGGAAGCCACACTCGGCAGCTGGGGATGCTCATTAGGCCCTGGTTGAGCATGTTGCAAATGGGACTTCCTCCTGCTTCAACAGCTACCACCGGAAGCTTCGGGCTATGAAGGCTGGCAAGGAGGCCCGGAAGACACCAACAGAAGCCACAACTTCAGCGGCTGCCATCCCTGGGACCAACATGTACAACACTGAGCGGTGAGCAGCGGAGGGCAGCAAGAGACCTTGGGAGACGGCTGAGGGCCATGGCTGCTTGACCAAACTTTCTCTCCAGGGCCAACCCCATGCTGGACCTCTCTACCAAGGATCTGGGATTGGAGTACCTCTCCTCCAGTGACTTGGACTATAATAGGTGACCATCTCTCAGGACGGGGCTGGCTGTTGGTAGAGGGGACGGAAGTGGTAACGAGGATAATGGTGATGATGGTAATGATAACGGTGGAGGGAATGAAGAGAGTTGTGGTGTGGCAGTCTCGGCGATGGCAGCGATGGTGGTAGTGTTGACGGTGGTGATGGCAAAGGTAGGGGCTGGGATAGTAGTAATGCTGCAGCTGCTGCTGGTGATAGTGGCAGTGGGTGGGCGGCAATGCTGGCGGTGATGGTAATGGTGGTGGCAAGGCCACAGACTGGGAAGGCTGGAACAGCTGCTAACAGTCAAAGTTCTCTCACTTCTCCCATAGCCTCAATTCCCTGGACGAAAACTCTGTGGATGTGGAAACAGACAGTAAGGAATTCAAGGCAAGCTGCAGGATGGGTTGGTACTTGGGGCTTCCGACTTGAGACTCTTCTCTGAAGGGGTGGGATTCAGGATGGACGAGGCCCAGTGCTGTTCCTCCCTAGTGTGGCCTTTGGTGGACTACTTCTTGCTTTTGGCTCTCAGTTCTTTTCTTGTGGAAATGGTAATGAAACACCAACTCTGCAAGGCTGTGGTGGTGGTGGGGATCAGAGCAAGCACGGGGCGCCATGGTAGAGCACTGCCCTGTGGTCAGTCTCCAGCACCACTGTCAAAACCAAACAACAAAACCCAAAACAACAAAGGGAAGAAAAAGTCCTGGCCCACAGTATGGAGGCAGACACTGGTTCTGCCTAGCTGTGATCACTACACAAATGCTAGTGGCTGAGGAAGAGATCTGGACATGACTAAAGGTAGCAAAGGAGGAAAAGAAAGTTCAATAAATGACCAAATGACAACACCACTATTTGTTAACCAGGTGAGTTGGTTAGATGAGATCAAGAGCTCATCAATTGGGCTCTTTTTAGAATTACCTGAGGAACTCATCTTGAGGGCCCAGGGGATTCCCATTTCTCGATTGGGTTTTTGATTGGTTTTTAGTTCTGTTTTGTGACGAGGTCGGACTATGTAGCCTAGGCCACCTCAGCCCTCCCATGCTCCTGTTTCAGTCTCTCAGGTGGTGGGATTATAGGTGTGTGCTGCCTTGCCTAACTCTCCAGGCAATGTTAGTGTCCAGGAAGAATGAAGAGTCATTGGTACTGGTCAGTGAAGTCAGGAGGGTCTTCTAGAGACAACTCCCCCTGCCCCCACAGGAGCAGATCTTTGGAGTCCGTTAGCTGCAATGATTCCTTTCTTGGAAAGAACTGGTGTTTGCATTGTCACACCAGCCAGTTCTTTGGGCCCAGCTTGCCTTCATGCACCCATCTCGAGGACTCTTTTTCTCTCTCTCTCTTTTTAAATTTCGCGTGCATTGGTGTTTTGCCAGTGTGTGTGTGTGTATGCGTGTTTAAGGGTGTTGGATCCCCTTGAACTGCAGTTGCAGACAGTTGTGAGCTGCTGTGTGGGTGCTGGGAACTAAACCAGGGGCCTCTGGAAGAGCAGTGCTCTCTACCACTGAGCCATCTCTCCAGCCATTTTTCCTCTCCTCTCCTCTCCTCTCCTCTCCTCTCCTCTCCTCTTATTTCCTCCTCCTCCTCTTCTTCTTCAAAATGTTTTTCGACATACGGTTTTCTATGTGGCCCTGGCTGTCCTGGAACTCTCTGTGCACCAGGCTGGCATCAACTCAGAGAGGCACCTGCCTCTGCCCCCCAAGTGCTGGGATGTGCTGCTGCTACCAACTAGAGGACTCATTTCTTGGGTAGATGAGGTCAATCAAAGCTTCTCTTGGGCTTTTACAAGGGCCCAGATGTCAAGTCTGATGCAAAGTCTGATGTAGATGGGCTCTAATGGGCCCCGAAGAGTGGACAGCAAGTCGGTCAGCCCGTGTGTGGCTCATCTCTGTGTGAAGTTGGTTTGAGTCGAAAACTGCAGTGAACTTCTCAGACAAAACTGAGGCAAAAAAAGCAGTGTGTGTGGGGGGGGAGTTCAGAGCCCAGAGAAGGAAAATGTGGAGCTGCCCTCCAAGAGTTAAGTTAGGGGTTCCTGAAGGAGGTTTTTTTGTTTTTTATCCTAGCAATCCCCAAGTGCCATGACCTATAAGGGCTCTGTAAACACCATGTATAGGGTGTGAACAAAAGGGAGACCCCCCCACCTTTGCCAAGCAAATGGCATGGATGCAGATGCCCAGAGGGTCCTGTTTAGCTCAACCAGGCAGCCTGCAGGGCAGAGACAGCCAGAAGTACGGTCTCTGGGCTTTGGTACCCAGCTGGCACCACATTATGTGGTATTATGTCAGTTGCTGTGGGCTCAGGGTCTGTGACACAGACTGACTAACCCCTTCAGGCCTCTTGGCTGCTACCCTGTCTGCCAGGGATGGTAACAGCCCTGGGCTGGAAAACCCCCTTAGAGTATCCAGGGAAAGGTAGAGGTGACATGGGGCTCTGGCCTTGTGGGGGAGGGGAAGCAGCCAAGGCAGCAGAGTGACCTAGCCTGGGCTGTCCCTCCCACAGGGAGGTGTGTCTGTGAGGAGGAATATGTGAGTGGTGGGCTGTGTGATGCCACATGGGGAAGGCAAGAGGAAGGATGGCAGAGATGTATGAGTGCCATGCTAAGGTGCAGGTATAATCCTGGGCGACATTTCTGGAAGAGACAGCAGATGACAAACTGCAGCAGAATCTAGTGTTGTACCACGTACATCCACAAGAACCAAGTCCTTCCTCTTCCTGGAGAGGAGGGTGCTAGGTTTCCACCTCCCTCAGCAGGGGTTCTATGGCTAAGTCGGGGAGCTGAAGGATCTTGCCTGACACATCGCCTGCTCTGGGGTACAGGTGGCAGGAACCATGGCATAGTTGCTCTTTGGGCTATGACTGAGCAGAATGGCAGAACCCTGCTCTGTTGGGGTAGACAGGGGCTGGAGAGGACTCCCGAGGGCCACCCTACCTGTCCCACCCCTGGCCATGGCTGCCTCTGGGATACAGCAAGGTGATAGAGGCCCCAGCAGAGTGAGCCTAGGACTGGGGATGACACATTCCAGCCGGAGCCACCTGGTGATGAGTCTGAAGGCTTATCAGTTGTCCTGGGTTTGGGGAGAGAACCCCACCTTCACCCTCCCTGTGTCTCCAGAAGTCGCTTCCACAGGACGCACCTGAACCGGACCCGGAGCCCCTGACTGCAGTGCTTCCTGGAAGGATGGCGGGCGCCAGCGGACAGCAGAAGAGGGAGGTGTCCTTCACCAACCCTGGCCTGGACACCACAGATCTGTGATGGAAACCTTCCTTCCTCAAGCGCGCACTGTACTGCCTGCCCTCCCCTAAATATAATATATCCTGGCCTTGCTTTACCCCTTACTTGCAATCATAGACAAGACTTGGGGAAAGGTTTTATTACCAATGTGTACTGTGACAGTTAGTAGCCAAAAACTGAGGCTAGAGGGATGGGGACCAGGGCACTGAGTGGTTACAAGGAACTTGTTGGGGCTCACAGCGTTGTGGGGTGGGGGGAGGAGAGGGATAAGAGGAGGACCTTTAAAAGACAACTGTGAATGTCAAATGGCCCCCAACCGTCCTGTTGCCAACACCCAAGACCAGCTGTCACCCAGGCAGCCAGCGGCCTGAGAACTAGGAGCCTTCCTATGACCTCCAGTCCTGCCTAAGACCCCCGGGCCTTCCCACGAATCTCCCTTCTCAGCGGAGCCCCAGGACGCTCCTGGCTTTACCCTTCCAGGCTTTTCGCCTCCAAGTGCAGTGACTGGGTAGGGGACGAAATAGGGCTAGGGCACTGGGCTGGGCGGGAGAGACAGGAACGGGGGGGTAAGACTACCAACAGCATGCAACAGATGCCCTGGCCGTGGGGCCAGCACCATGTGGGGACCCTCCCTGCCTCCCCCTCCCGCCAGCCTCCCCCCCAGAGTCTGCCTGTCTGGTGGCTTTACATCAATTCTAGCCCACGTGAAGGAACACTTAGAGTTCTGCATGCAGTCTTTCCCAGCTCTGCGGACCTGGCCCACCGGAGGCCTCGAAGCACCAGTCTGGGTATGCCGGGAGCCCGCCTCAGCTCTAGGGAGGGGTGGGGGAGGGCCCGTGCTCTCCCGGGGCTACCCTGGGGAGTGGAGCCAAGGGCCGTGAAGGTACCAGGGTGGGGTTGTCAGGGCTGGGTGTGCCGGCTCGCGGCTACAAGGGGACCGGACAACCGGGTTCCGTCAGTGTCGGGGAAGGGAGGGACTGGAAAGAAGCCCCCGAAGGCTGCTGCCCGCTCCTCGGAGGCCTGCCGCCCGCGGGGGTGATGGGGGCGGGACGTAGCTTTCGGGGGACCTGAGAAGGTCGGAAACCGGGGCCCAGCAGACGCGGGCGGCTCACTCGGCGGTGGGTCCGGCCCGCGAGCAGCAGCGCGGCCGGCGCACGCTCTGCAGCAGCGCGCGGAACAGGCCGGGCTGGCGCTTAGCAGCGCCGTCGGCGGGCGCGGTGCGCACGGAGCCCGCCCGGCCCGGGCCCGCGCGGACGGCGGGCGGTGGCGCCGGCGCCCCCTGGCGGCCGTGCTCCTCGATCTGGCGCTCCAGGTGCTTCTGGATGGCCATGCCCAGCACCTCCACCTCCATGGAGGCGCCGTACACCTCCCACGTCATGCCCTTCTCGTCCCAGCTCACGTCGCGCACCGGCTCGGCCGCCTCCGGAGGCGCCACGGCGGCGGCCAGCACCGAGCCGGGCCGCACCCGCACCTCGGGGAAGACAGGCGGCGCGGCGGCCTGCGGGGTCATGGGCCCGGTGGCCACGGAGCGCGTCTCGGCGGCGCCCAGCGACACCTGCAGGCCGGCGTCCCGGCGCGCCGGCGTCCCAGGCGCGGGGCTGGGCGCGCGGAAGCTGAAGGCCGGGCCGCCCGCGCCGTCCTGCGGGGACATGGGGCTCACCGCCACCGAGACGCACGCCTGCGCGCCGGCCTGCGTGCCCGCGTCCTCCCGCGGCGGCGGCGGCGCGCCCGCGTCCCACGACGGCGCCTTGGTGAAGTTGTCGCGAGTCCGTGGCCCCGGCGGGGGCGCTGCCCCCTCCGAGCGGGGGCTCTTCGCAGCCGCCGCTGCCGCTAGGTCTTTCTGGCTGGTGCTGGCAGAGGGCCCTGGCTCCTGGCGCCTCTCGTCGCCCCGAAGCTGGGCTGAGCTGCTCGGTGGACCATCCGATTGCCTGAGAGAGGACGCGGCCTTCTCTGGAATCGGAGCCGGAGCCGGAGCCACGGTCTGAGACTCTGCTTTTGTAGATGGAGACGTAGACTCGGCCTTCCCCAGGGACACCGGCCCCACAGACGCGCTGGGGTCCGCTTTTCCCGAGGGATCTATCTTCCCGGGCCACTGTGGCTGTTCTTTTTGCAAAGCCAGAGCCTCCACCTTTCCCGGGGATGAGGCCCCGGGAAGCTGGGTCACCACCTTGACCTCAGGCTTGGGCTCAGCACTGCCCGAGGCCCTGGTGTCCACCCTTGTCGAATTCCCAGGATTCCTCTTCTCTGAAGCCTTCAGCTCTGGAATGCCTTCTGCTCTTTCTGAGGCCATGGGATCCACCTTCCCTGGGGACACCAACGCTGCTTTTCCTGAACTTTTTAGGTCCTCTTTTCCTAAAGTCATGGGGCCCGCTTGTCCAGAGGGAACGGTTTCTGCCTTTCCCTGGCTTGCACAGCCTACCCTGCTGAGATCGAGGGCATCAGCTTTCTCCGAGGATGCAGGACTTGGCTCCTCTAAGGACTGCAGGCTTCCTTTCCCCTCATTCACTGCCTCAGCTTTTGCAGCAGACAGGGACCCCCAGGTCCCCGGAGGCCTGGCATCTCCTGAACTTGAAGACACTGGGTCTGTCTTTCCTGAAGACTTGGGGTTCCCTTCTTGAGACGTTTTTATGTTTCCTGTGACAGTCGTGAGCTCCACCCTTCTGGAGGACCTTGGGTCCTCCTTTCCTGAAGATAGGGCTTCTGTTTTTACCAAGGACACACGTTCCGCCTGCCCAGAAGACAAGTGTTCTGGTTTCACTGGGGACACAAGTTCCCCATTTCCAGAGGAAACTGGGCCCACGCTGCCTGAAGGGCCTGAACTGTTCACACATGTGGGGTCCATCTTTGCTGGAAACACACCTTCAGGCTGCCCAGCAGATACCGTTTCCGTCATTCCCGCAGACACAGGCCCACGCTCTCCTGAGGAAGCAGGGCCTGTCTTCCCAAGAAATGGAGGGCCCTCTTTTGCAGATGACATTTCTGCTTTCCTCACAGCGGCAGGATCTGCCCTCCCTGAGCATTCAGGATTCACCTTTTTGGAGGTCCCAGGAGCCACTTTTGCTGAGGACACAAGGTCCGTCTTGCCCGATGATCCTGGCCCTAGCTTTCCTGAGAGCACAGGCCCTGCCTTTTTTGTGGATGCGGGCTCTGCCTTTTCTGAGGCTTCCATGTCTTTTTCCCCCAAAGACCCAAGCTCTCCTTCTCCTGTGGGTCCAGGCTGCTCTCTTTTGGAATACACGGGGTCCTCCTTTCTTGGCTCCACTTTGCCTAAGGACATAGCCTCTATGTTTTTTAAAGATCCAGGGCCTTCCCCTCCTGGGGACGCTGTATGCACTTTGCTGGAGCACACTGCATCTCCTCTTCCCAAGGACCCGGAGTCCTCCTTCCTCGGAGTTGTGCAATCCATCTTTCCCACAGTCCCAGGCTCCCCCTTTCCACAGATCGCAGGCTCTGCCTTTCCAATCAGTGAGGACTCTTCCTTCTTCAAAGACCCAGCCTCTTCCTTTCTCACAGAAGTAGAATCTGTCTGCTTCAAGGATTTGGAATCTATCTTCTCCAAGAACACAGGATTTCTGTTCTCTGGGGCTCTGGGAGCAGCTTCTGCTGAGGACGTGGGCTCTGGCTTCCCCAATAAAGTTGTTTCAGAGGCTGGTGAGGCCAAGGCCCCATGTGCCCCCACTGTCTCTGGGAGAGGACTGAGGGTAGGAGAGAGACAGGCCAAGCTCCCGGCAGGGCTTTCAGAGCAGGAGGCCCCATGCCCAGCCCCGCTGGGATTGCTGTGACTAGAGTCCATGCCTAGGCTTTGGTCAATGGTATACCTTGGGGCTGCAGGGATGGCCTTTGAGGAGGAGCAGCAGTCCCTCATGACCAGGTCCCTAGTGCCCAGGCTCCCATCCTGCGGGGAGCAGAGGAGTCTCGTGGGGTTAGAGTCCTTCTGAAGCAGCTGGAGCCAGGCTGGGTCTTCAGGACTGACCATCTACCCTCAGAGCCATGTTTGAACTCAACACAGCTGGCTGGTTCTGAAACATAGAAAAGAGACTCGGGCTTAGGAGACACCCCAGTGGGAACAACTCAGGACTGTCCAGGCCCCTCACCAGATTCTTTGTCCCTGTCTGGTCCTCTTGTCAAGAAGGCCACAGCTAAAAATATAACCCCAACCCTATGACTGCTTTATTACACCCAAGAGCTATCCAAGAAGCCAGTACTCCACACTTGGGATACTGAGGCCAGAGAATTTCTAGTGTGAGGCCAAGCTGGGTTACACAGTAAGACCAAGCCTCCACACACAGACTGACCGACTCTTCACAGCTTCGCTACAATGTTTGTTAACTTCATCACTGTCTCTCCCCACCTTTGTCAGCCTCACCTCCTGCTTCCAGAAGTGACCCGCTTGCCTTCAAGGCTGGTGGCTACAAACTTTTGATCCTCACTGTGTCAAATGGGTCATTTTAGGTGGGGGAAGCAGGCTGCATGTAACACCAGAAGGTGCGGTGTAGCTGTGGCAACTGAGGAGCCAAGCGCTGCCCTGGAGAACTAGAGCTCTTCTGGTGTCTAAAGTGAAAAACCCGGACTTTGATGTAAAATATGCTAACTAATTCAAGATTTAAATAAAAACCCCAAACACTATGTGGGCCAAAGAAAACATGTCTGTAGGCCACCAGTTTATGTCTGTGTAGGGGAACTGTGAATGGTCTGTCAAGGAAGGGACACAGTTGCATGCTTTCAAACACTGCTCTGACGTAGTGTGGCAACTGGCCTGAAAGGAGAGAGCTGGCTGAGGGGTCTCTCATTCAGGCGATCCTTCATTCGTTCCCACAGCCCCCTCCTATCCCGTGGGCCCTGGGCAGCTGCAGTGATGTAGGTAGGAGATGCCCTGAGATCCTTCAGGCAGAGAGGGGAGCTGAGGGGGTGGTGGGAGGTAACTGGCTGTGGGGTGTGGTGGGGGACCAGTCTGCGGAACACTGGGTAGGGTGGGACTGCTGGGCAACAGTGCTGGCGGAGATCTGGGACAGGGGAAGCTGTTTGGGATGAGCTGAATCTGTGACACCTGGCAAGCATTTGGGATGAGGGTCCAGCAGGCACATGGACCTGGGAGAAGCTGTCATCACTCGCGCAGTGGCCAGCATGAGCAGAGCTGGTGACCGCCCCAGACCATCTTGCCCATGCTCAGGCGAGAATCTCTAGGGCAGCGGTTCCCAGCCTGTGGGTTGAAAGTCAATGGCCCTTTCACAGGGGTCACGGATCAGATAGCCCACATATCAGGTATTTGCTTTACAATTCCTAACAGCAGCAAAATCACAGTTACGAAGTAGCAACAAAATAGTTTTGTGGGGGCGGGCGGGGAGGGACTGTGTTACAGGGCTGCAGCGTCAGGAAGCTTGGGGAAGGCCGCTCTAGACTCTCTTGGCTTTCATCTGCAAAATACATTGAATCTGCCTTCAAATATTCCTTGTCCGGCTACAGGGCCCGAGGTTGCTGGTTCTGTTACCTCTTCTGATCTTTGCTCCTGCTGCTCTCCCTTCTCTGTGTGCTATTTCTGGGTTCCACCATGGATCCCTGAAATCCACCTGATGCCCTCAGGGCCTTTCCCCTGGCAGCTTCACTCCAGGTACCTGCGTGATCTATTCTCTGACTCCTTCCTGGGTGTTTAAAATCGCTGTCTCCAATTCTGGCTGTCACTCTCTATCCACCTTGTCGATTTTTTTTTTTTTTTGAGACAGGGTCTCACTGTGTAGACTGTGTGTGCCTGGCTTAGAACTCACTATGTCGAACAGGTGACCTCAAATTCTCAGAGCCATCCACATGGACCACCACACACTGGAACACGGGGAATGACGGGGAGAGACGCCCAAGATAACTTGCTCGAGCAAAGACACGTGGCATAGCCGCCAGGACACTAGCCTGTGGCAAGCCACGCAGGCGCTCGCGGGATTATTTCCAGACAGAAAATTCCAGGATAAAAGCTCTGAAGCTTTCACTGTGACGGGCTCTTCAGAGTGAGGGCCAGATCTGAGGCGGGGAGAGCCTTCGAGCTTTGTGGTGTCTGAAGTTGGGCGGCGGGTGGACACAGCCCCGACCTGTCACAGTGGGGGTGTGTTCTGAGAGATATGCTGTTGGTACTCCTGAGGTTGCCTGAGGTGTAGTTAGGACAGTCCTAAACAGTAGGCTCAGCACCTCCCTGTGGCCTCTTGATACAGTGAGAACTCTGTGAACTTGAGATGCTACAGGAGATGCAGCATACTACCTATAGTCAATTAAAAATGTTTATTCTAAGCAGGGCATGGTGGTGGCGCACACCTGATACCAGCCCTCCGGAGGCAGAGGCAGGCGGATCACTGTAAGTTTGAGGACAGCCTGCTCTACAAAGTCCGGGACAGCCAGGGCTACACAGAGAAACCCTGTCTCGAAAAACAAACAAACAAAACAAGAAGATGCCTTTTTTGTCTGCATAAAGGTAGTGCACCTATGTCATCCCGGCGCATTGCACAACTCTGTGTCCACAGGACACAGCACAGTAGAAGGCTAAACACGAGTGTCACCAGAAACAGGTGAGGAGTAGCGTGTGCCGAGACTTTGGGAGGTGATGGGTGCTCTCGCTATGTTTTGCAGGGCTTACCTTTTTGAAAACTAGGAAAGCAAAATGGTTCTGTGTGAAGGTGAGTCCATCTCCTTAATGAGCTTCTAGGCCTACACACTCATTCCTTTTTCTGTTGCTGTTTATCTCTTGTTACCCACTCCCCTACCACACACACACTCACACATATACTCACACATATAAACACACATACAAACACATACACACAGATCACATATATACAGACACACATATATACACACATACACACATACACAGACACACACATACACACATATACACACACAGACACATACAGACATACACACAGACACATACAGACATACACACAGACATGCACACCCATACACATACACACATATATATACACACACATATACTCACACAAATACATATACACAGACACACAGACACACACCCTGTCCTCCCGCCTCAGCCTCCCATGCCCTCTTCTATGGGAATCTTTCCTTCCTAGACAGACTATGTTTTACTGAGCTTTAGTTCTCAGCTTAAATGTTCCCTCCTCCAGGATGCCTTTTCTGCCCCAGCTTCCTCAGGGTCCCACGGCCTCCTCCTTCTCCGCTAGCCAGGTTTCTGTCACTCTGCACATGTTCGTGTGACCAGCATTCCTGAATGGACCTCAGGACCCGATGGGTCTCAGCGGATACTGTTCATCCCTGGATGCCCCATAACTCCAGCCGGAGGCATGGGAGGCTGGACATGCAGATGTGCAGGACTTTAGGGCTCTGGGTGTTGGAGAGCTGGACTGGGTACCTCTATGGTATGTGTGTGTGTGTCTGTACTCGAGTGTGTATGACAGTCAAGTAGGACACAGGTCTACAGCACAGGAGAGACCTGGCTGAATACTGGATCTGGTTTTCATCAGCACAGAAACGGGATGCGGGGGCCACCTGTGTGCAGAGGGCAGATGGGCATCAGGCATGAGTGGCTTGGATGGCTCTGTCTGCCTTTCTCTTGCCCCTTGATCCTGGAATGCAGCAAGGGAGACCACAACACCCTCGGGAGTCACGGTGGGGACTGTGACAGAGCTAGAGTAAGAGGTAAGAGCACCCGGTTCCTGCCACTGCGGCAAATAAGAACACACCCACCAGTGCAACACTTGCTGCAGATTCCATGCGCCGGGGTCCCTGACTCAGATACACAAAAGAGTGAGTGGAGGGCAACACACTGGCAGAAAACAGGTGATGTCATTCCTGTATGAGATACAGCAGCCGCTCTGATCACCCGGCCAAGGAAGGGCCCTGGCCCCTGGCCCAGCATGGAAAGGTGGGGGAACTGGCAGAGGGCTGGGACCATAGAGGGAAGCCACCAGAGGGAAAGGCAGTGGCAGCCCACCCCATCTCCCGCTGGGACTTAGCCTACGGGCACTGAGCAAACACTGCTGTGTTTTAAGCAGCAAGTGTGTGTGACTGTCCTGAGTCCAGGTTTTTAATTCACAGGGCAAAGTCACAAATACGGGTTTTAAAAAATATTTTGAATGTTGGCTCTTTTTTTTGCACACAATGAAGGCCAAACAAAACAATTGTACGGGTGGATTTTGTGACCTGCCATGTCCTTGGGGCTGTGGAAATTTGGAAGGACGTTATAACCAGTGTGATGGGGCAGGTAGGCAAGAGAAAGTATCTAGTTCCGGGGAAGAGTGAGGTCTGCCTGCCTGCCTCTGTCCTCTGCTGGGACACAGGACTTTGACAACTGTCCAGCAATTATAGAAGGAGGGAAGAGTAGCCGCAGGGGTCAGAAAAGGCTAAAGGAGGGAGGGCTGCCTGGACCTCCCTCCTTCTCATTCCACACTGGTCCTCCACAGCCCTCGGTGCCCCACACACCAGCTCCTGCCTCCTGTGTGTGGCCAGGTCAGAAAGTGCAAACAGCACGGCCCTTCTCACTAGCACCCCCCACCCCAACCGACCCCATGCCTCCCTCCCCAGCAGGCGTATTGTGAGAATTAGAGAAGATGAGGGGTGTGTGCGGCTCTGCTCACGTTAGGGCCAGGCTGTGCACATGGCAAGGCTGTTTTTATGTACTCAGCCTGTCAGAGCCCAGCTGTGCTCCCAGGAGGGGACGGGGGCGGGGGGCTGAGTCTGAAATGGTTGCAGCAGAGACAAAATTCAGCAAAATCTGGCTTTAGGACATGCTTGTTTGGCCCACAGTGCTAACAAATTATTATTATTTTTAAAAGCAGTGTGCATGTGTGTGAGAGACACACACCCCAAAGGTCAACCTTGGGTGTTCCGAAGTGGCTGTCCATCTTGGTCTTTGAGGCAGGGTCTCTCACTGAGTAGGCTAGGCTGGCTGGCTCTCCAGAGCTTTTTTAAAATGTGGGGTTTAGGACACCCCCCCCCCAAGTCCCTTAAGTCAGTGTTAATTAAAGGGGCACACCCATCAACATCTAAACACTGATGGAGTCCATGTGGAGAACTGACACCCAGGTCATCCTGGCATAGTAAAAGTTGGCAAGCTGAGCATGCTTCCTGCAGCCAGCAGCCAGCTGGAGCTGAACAGAGCGGCCTACGGGAGGCAAGCAGCCGGCACCCTGCTCTCCCCACGGCGCCCTGGACACTGAAGCCAGCCAGCACTAGGCTCACACACTTTCTTCTTATCGCCAGCCCCTCCTGTAGTTACCTTCCTGCGTCTCCTGCGTCGCAGCCTCTAAGTTTTGACGCTTTCCTCACATGCCAATAAAAGCAGGAAGCACCTCTGCCCAGGCACTCACTGAGTATAGAGCCCATCCACCTGCCAGGCGGTAGCACACTCCTGTTGCCCAAGAAGGAAGTGGGAAGTTGGCAGGCAGGCCTGGCGAGGCACTGGCACATGCATTTTGCAAAGCCCACCTGGAAGACATTGGTGCCCCAGTTCCCAGCTCCAAATTCTCAGCTTCTGAGATGGGATGGGACAGGGACCAGACAGAGACTGGACAGCTCGGCTAGACCTGGGTAAAGCCCCAGCTCTGCAGATAACTCATTCTGTGACTCTGTGAGGGGCTTTCCATGCTGGGACTCCCATCCCAACGGCCCAGGGACAAATCCCAGAGTCTGCCTCTCGAGGGTCTGCTGGCTCCTTCCTGGTGTGGGAGGAAGTCTCAGTGGCTTCCAGCCACCACCCTAAGGCAGCCCTGTCCTGGAACCCCACATCCTCTCCCCCACCCTGCCACTAGGACACACCCCCACTGGCAGCCCACTGCACGCTCGCTCGGCCCTGGCCCCAGGCTCCTTTTAGCCTCTAGACTCCATCTGTGACAATTTTACAATGGAGTCCCTTGTCATTTTGTGCCACGGATGAGGACACCGAAGTCAGGGGAAAAGACTGCTGGGGGAGGAAGACTGGGGTTTGAAATAAGATGAGTCTGAGCTCGAGGCCTGGGTTCTCCCTAGTCTGTCAGGCCACACCTAGACGCTAATGCTAGGCTTTTTTCTTTAATCTTTGTGTGCACGTGGTCACTCTCGGGCACCTGTGGACGTCAGAGGGCAGCCTCAGGCATCAGTCCTTGACTCCCACGGGCTTCCAGTTGCACATCAGGCTAACCAGCCCTTCAGTTTCTAGGGTCTCTCCTCTCTCCCCTCTCATAGTGGCAGTGTGTGATCCAGTATAGGGAGCAGGCTGATGTGACCGCCTAGGTGATCGGGCTACCCGGAATAAGTGGACAGTCTGTGGAGGACTGGGCCAGCGGAGGGGAGGCTGGGCCCAGGGCCTGGCTCCTGTGTCCTAGTCAAGAAGAGCTTGGTGTGCTTTTGTACACCCTGTATGCAAAGAATGGCCTGTGCATTTGTGCTTTGTGGGGGCCACTGGGACCCTGTGGGCGTGTCATCTGTCATTACATGGCCTTTACAGTCTCACCTTGTGAGGGCTAGCCTGAGTGTGTGCATAGGCCCTTGTGTGTGGCTCACAGGCCGACAGGCAGGGCACTCTGAGAACGTGGACATGCACGGCTAGCCCGGCCGTCCCTTTCCCTCTAGGGTTTCTTCCCAGCCTGGAGTCATCCTACGCCCCCAGGCAGGGCCTGAGCTGCCAGGCACCTGCAAACATCGGCTATGGGAACAAGGCTGACAAAGGCTTGTGCATGCCCGTGAGCGTGACTGAGAATCCCAGGCTTCTGCCCCTTGTCCTCTCACCCCGAACCCCCCCCCCCCCTCACAGCGACAAGCCCCCTGCCAACCGCGCAGGTGAAGGAGTCCACAACAAAAGGCCTTCCTTGAGAAACACTCCCCAGACCATCTGCCCATCCGTTCACCCACCAATCCACAGACCGGCAAGAACGGCCATTCGAGGGTGTGTGGTCTTGTGCTAGTGTGGTTTGAAGAAGAGCAGCAAGCTAGGAGACAAAGCGAGTGTGTGCACAGGGTCACAGCCTGCTTCAGGGTGTAGGGGACCGGATGGGGCAGAAGCAGAGCAGGACGGTTGGATGCCGACGGGAGTCCTCCCGGAGGCATGCTGAGAGTGCGCAGCCCCCAGTGCGTGCCCAGGGTGGGTGCACAGGTGGCCGGATGTGTGATCTGATGGAATGACCAAAGACCATGGCTGCGTGTGCGTGTGTGTACCTGTGGCCTCATCCAAGAAAAAAAAAAAAAAAAAAAAGAGGTCCCCGGGCATGAGCGCGGTGTGTGAGCCGGTCTAGGGCTGTGTGCCGCCCTGGGTGTGTGACGGGTGGGACGAATCAATGGACGCAGCCCCTCCCCCCGGTGGCGGGAACCGTCCCCTCCCGCCCCGCGGCGTGGAACAAAGCGGCGGGGCCGGACGCGGGGCGGCCTGCCCACGCCAGCGGCCGGGGGCCCCGCCGCGCCCCCGGGCCCCGCCCCACCGCGCCCCGCCGCCCAGGACCCCGGCCCGCGCGCCCCGCCGCCCCCCGCGCGCCCGCCGCTCACCCGCGCCGGCCGCTCGGCGCCCCGCTCGGCGCCGCGCAGGGCTCCCCGCCGCTCCCGGCCGCGCTGGCGGGCGCCCCGACTCCGCGCCGTCCCTGCTCGGCTGGGCGCCCCGCCCCGGGCATGCGCGCTGGGCGCACTCGGAGCCGCGAGGGGGGCGCCGCGGGGGCGCGCGAGGGCCGGCGGACGCCGCCCTCCTCGCCGGGGCGCCCCGCGGGCACGGCGGCACCGGAGACCGGGTCGGCGGGGTCCTTCCTCCCCTCCCGGCCCCCGCCCCCTCCGGCCCGTCCCCGCCCCCTCCGCTCCGCCCCCGCCCTTTGTCTCGCTGCTGCCCACGCGCCGGCGAGTGGAGGCCCTGGGCGGGGAGGTGCTCGGCGTCCTCACTGCAGCAGCCTTCCCCCTCGCGGGGAGTCCGCCCACCCTCTGGTCAGGGTATGCCCGGTCCTCCTCCTCCTGGATCCTTCCCAGCTAGTCCTCTCACCTCCTCAAGCCTCAGTTTCTGGGTCTGTGAAATGGGCCCCGTGGGAAGTCTCCCCGCAGCCGCCTTAGAAAAGCAGCAGGCGTCCAGGCTTCCACTCGAGTGAACTGCGGAAGGCTCGCGGACGCGTCTCCCTCCACAATTGAGCAGAGGCGTGGGACCCTCCCACTTCAAACTCTGAGAGCTTGGAAGCGATAAAAGATCCTTGTGCCCGACTGTGAAGCCACCTGCTAGATAAGTAAGGCAAACGAAACTCTTCGGCAGGGCCGTAGGGCTAAAATTTGATGTAGAGAAGCCAACGACCCCCGTGTCCAGGCCGTCAGGGCAGTGAATATTCTATACACATTTCCCCCACCCCCCAAATACGGGTAAATTTCCTGTTTGTGCTCACACCGTTCCCTAGTCGGTCAGATTGGGGTTGAAATTTTATACAGGTCGTTTCCTGTAGCCCCGCCCTCGAGCTGATGTGGTAGGAGCCCTTACTTATCTGATCACCTTGCCTTCACAATAGTAAGAAAATATAGATGGCAAGTGAGGATTTAAAAGCCACAGGGAAAGCCGGGAGTAGGGACACTGCCCGTAATCCCAGGACTCAGGGGGCGAGGGCATGTCGGTAACTCCGACTTCCGAGCTAGTCTGGATGCATAGTGAACCCTAGGATCAGCCTGGGCAAGAGTGATCTAGTAAAACATCAAGAGTGTCTCCCCAAATCTCAAAACAATGAAATCTGCCATCTGTATCCATTTACAGAGCGCCGGCCCGTGTTCAGCACCATGGACAGCGCAACCGCAGTCGCTGTCTCGTACCGTCGGTGCTGAAAGTGGTTTTCCGACTGCACCAGCGGGCACTTCGGTCGCTTCAGAATTTACATCCATCCTTCTGTCGCGCATCGGCCCCGCTCCAAAACGAGCAACTATTGGCACAGAGGAAGCAACCGAGGCTGGAGGTCCGTGAGACACGGAAGGTAGCAAGACAACCTTCTCCAGAGAGACAGGATGACACAGGGGCAACACCAGGCACCCCGAGAAGCCTGTGGCGGCGGTTCAGGCGGGGACTGGTGATAGAAGAACCCAGAAGCCTTTGCTGGGATGGAGGAGAGGCGACCCTTACCGACTGGGGGGGGGGGGAATCGATTGGTCTTGGTCATGAGGTGGATGTTGAGAGAGGCTCCTGCTGGTCCTCTGAGGTCCCACCTTGAGGATGGAGGGCACACGCTGATGTGTGTTGGGGAAAGGGGTTACTTGTGGGGTGGTCACCCTAATACGTGAGTCAGTGGTGGGATGATCACCCTAAGACATGCATCCGGAGTTGAGCTCTAATGCCTGGCATCTGGAGGCACTCGGGGAAGCCCGCCCACTGAAAGCCGCTGGTGGAGGTCACAGGGTGGGGAGGGAGCAAGCATATGGAGGGAGGGAAGGTACCAACCGGGAAAGCATGAGGGCCCTGGCAGCACCCAAGGAACAGCAGGCTGCTTCGAAAAACGGGTATGGTCACACATACGCGTGATTCCATGACTGGAGGGTATGGAGGCAGGAGGATCAGGGGTTCATGGTCAGCCTGAGCTACATAAGGTCCTGTCATAAAAGGGGCAAGAAAGAACAAAAATGAACGTGGCGGCTCCTACAGAGGCAGCTGAGGTTGAGATGGGCGGGGCCGGGGCTGAAGGAACCAACAAGATGCCAGCAAGGGAGAGCAGTCATGGGGGTGGGGAGGAGTGAGATGCAAGCCTTGGGATGCCTGAGATGAGTGTGAAAGGCAGAGGCTCATTTGTGAGGTGCTAGGACACCGGCAAGGGAGTGACAAGGTGATCAAGGAAGGGGAGGCAGCCAATAGGAGCTTACTGAGCCAGCTGCTCAGCTCTGCAGGGAAGTGTCAGGAGCTGGAGTAACCGCCTTAGGAGCCTGTGCTTAGGGGCTCTGGCTGCTCCTGTTCCAAAGGGGTTTGCTGATTTAAAAAAAAATGTTTTAAAATTTCTGGGCAACCAAACACTTGCTGGAGCAGACAAGGAACTGAAAACACGGCAGTCCCTGTGTGCTCGGTGCTGGCTGTGCCAGTCACTGCGGGGCCTCTGAAGCCCAGGCTGCTGCATGTGCCACTAGGCTTCCAGAGTACCACCTGCTGCCATGCCAGTGCCCAGCTGGTACAGCCCCGTGGAGAGCTCTGTTACTAGCCTGACGTGGATGTCCTTCTTCATGTGACACCCCCATTTTATAGGGGTGACTTCTGCACCCACGTATGGCACGGGTAGTGGCCCAGATATGGCCAACCACTGCCCAGGAACTCATTCTAGGACTGGGGTGAAGCAGAGATCAACCTGGGGCAGGTGGCCCTCAGATTTTTCCAGAACTTTACAAGTTGGTAGTTTGATGACATGCCTACCTGGAGCTTCCTGGAGAGCTATCTGTGTCCCTTTCTGGAGAGTCTACCAAGGCCTGGGACGTGGGCTCACCTTGTAAAGAACCTACATGGGTGCACACGTGTGCACATGAGTACCTGCGCTTGCCCATATGCTGTACCTCAGGTTGGACAGCCGAGGGGGAGCCACACACATTCGTATGCACCAGAAGATAAACAAGAGGCTGCAGCTCCTTGGCGGGTGCCCAGGCCGGGGGTGGCATAAACAATCCCAGCGACTTTCTGCAAAGAGTGTGTGTGGCAACCGGTGCCATGGAGACAAGCAGACTGTTAGGGCAGAGGCAGCGGCCAACCCCCTGCGCCACCCTGAGCAGCTGTACACACGCTCACAGGCGATGTGGTGTGTAGCTCATTTTCTCCCTTCCTCTCTGTCCTGTCCACATCATGTTCACATCTGTTCAAACACAGTCATGTTTCACACCTGAGACTGCCCACTCCTGGGCTCCAGCCAGGTAACTCCATTCCAGTGTTGCTTGATGCTGACGGCTTTGGGAAGGCTTTGAAGTAGCCGATTACTAACACCCGTGGTTCCTGTCCCTGTCACCTGTGCACTCACTGGCTGTGACCTGGGCTGAACTGCAGTTTTTAGCAAATCAAAACCTCCGGTGATGGTGTGTGTGTGTGTGTGGTATGTGTGGGCATGTATGTGTGAGTGTATGTGTGCCTCTGTGTGTGGTATGTGTGGTGTGTGTGTGTGTCTCTCTGTGGTATATGTGTGTCTATGTTTGTGCGCTGTGTGTACATATATATGTGCATATCTGTGTGTGCATGTGTGTGTTGAAGTTAGAATTATGCCCGTTTGGGGGCACCATTCTTGTACATAGTTTGTGTGCTTCAGGGAGACATGCACAGCTCATGTCCACAAGGTTATCACAAAGCATGCAGACCACACCCTCCTCCCAGCTCCATGCCTCCCCTGCACAGCATGGCACCCACCCATGATGATGGTGCTTCCTAAATGTTCCATAGTCACCTCGTTTTATTAATTCTTAAGGAAAGTCAATGAGGTTGGTAATTATCACTCCCACAGGACAGAGGAGGAGAGTAACTTGGTAGGCTCACTTGTTAGAACAGGACAAAGCTGAGAACTGTGGTGTGGCTGGACACACACGAATGCCGTGCCCACTTGTGTGCCTTCCCAGATAACTCATGCCTGACCAGGTCTTCCTGACCTCCTCACAGGTGCTGATCCCAGGCCCTCACTCTGCTATCCATAAGTCATGGGAGTGCTTGGCCTGAGCACAGCTACCTGGCATGTAATCCCAGGAGGTAGGAGGACAGAGAGCATGAGGCCAGCCGGGCTGTGGTGAGCTCTAGGCTAGCCCAGGCTGTGGTGAATTATAGGCTAGCCTGGGCTGTGGTGAGCTCTAGGCTAGCCCAGGCTGTGGCGAGCTCTAGGCTAGTGGCAATCAAGCAAGATCCTGGCTGTCTAAAGCAAACATAAACATGGGCTGTGGTTGTAGAGCAGGTGTAGAATAGTCACCCAGCACATGCAAGGCCCTGGGTTTGATCTGCAGTATGGAAAAAGGAGGGGGGAGACCACAACTGATCCCCATCCTGCCTTTCTACAGCTCCCCTCCCCCAGCAGCTGAAGGCTGGGGTGGCCCAGGATCTGGATGGGTGACTCAGGCTGAATCACAGCCCAGCTGTTCCTTGAGAGTCCCTCCCCCTCCATCCCAGAGAGCCTATTTGGAAGGCAGGGGTGGACCTTGGAGTAGTGGGGAACAGGGAGCAGTGGGGGACAGTGGGGACAGGCTGCTGAAGAAGCAGACACAGTTCGAAAGGGCTTCTTCCACGGAGGCCACACTCCTCATCTGCCAATGTGGTCTCTTTTGTTTGGAAGTGGGCCAGGAGCTCACTGGCTAATCCCAGAACTCCTTTGGCTCCCTTCCCCCACCTCATAGCCCTAATACAATAACACTGACATTAACTATTCTCATCGATCACTCCCAGTCAACTGCTCTCACTCTGCCCTTTATAAAGCACCTTTTTAACTGGGGGTGGAAATGCACACCCTCACTTTGGAGCAGACACCAAAGTTCTGAGAGCTTGTATGAGCTGGCCACCATCACCCAGCTGGTGAGCTGACAGACAGTCCTGCGAAGGCAAGCACTGCGCAGCTGAGCAAAGGGCATGGTGGAAACATGGTAGGTGGGCATGTGAGGTGATGTGCAGCCATGGGAGAGGGGGAGAACATCAGAGGACATGATGGAGCATCAGAGGGGCACTGTGGTGTGGAATAGTTGGGTCAGGATCAGAGCAGTGAGAGGCATGGCTGGTGGAGAATGGCATATGCAAGATTAAAGCATTTTTTAAAACATTTTTTTACTTCTCTGTAACTAATGAATTATGGAATTATCTGTACCTTCAAATCTTTTGCTGTCATAGACCAATACCCCAAGACCAAAAGATTCAGAGCATGGAGTTTCTCTGGAAGATGTTTTTTTTTTCTTATATGAAAAAACTGACCCCAGGCCTCTGTTATGGTAAGCTATTAGGAGGCTTGAGTGAAACCACCACCCTGCCCTTTCAAAGCTTCAAGGGACTCCACAAAGCCCTGCTACTGTTTTTCACACTTCACTTTGCCATTTAACAAACATTTATGGAGCTGGGCAGAGGGCAGAGTGGGCTTCTGGAGGCGTGGGGGCGGCGCTGAACAGGGAGGGGGACGACAGCCCTTCCTTTCCCCCTGCCTGGGCTCTGTCTGGCCTCCCCCCACCCTCAGCCCAGGAGCCTGTTTCTAGGCAACCGCATGGATGCAGAGATGGTTCGGAGGGGAGAGAGCTATAAATAGGGAAGGGAGAAAACAAAAATAAAGTTCCAGCGAAATCCCTGAAGCCACATCACTGTGGCTGGGGGTGGGGAGGCAAACAAGTGACGTGGTAAGGGCATGGGGACAGCCCCCAACCCTCCACTGGGGGAGCGACCCTCCACTGGGGGAGCAACCCTCCACTGGGGGAGCGAAGCAGCTTCCCAGCCAGCTGCTTAGAGGAGTCTCCCGCTCATGTGGACAAGCAAGCGAGGCACTGAGCAGAAACGGCTTCAGAGCGACAGGAAAGCTCAGAAGGGAGAGACCTTCATTTCGGCAGAGCAGGGCTGGGAGCAGGTGCTGAGGGGAAAAGGCAGGCAAATGGAGAGAGCCAGGGTCGGCAGGGCAAGGCTGCACATTCCAGGGGATCTTGGGAGGCCTGGCAGCTCTCAGCCCCTGCCTGGAGCATTCGCGGTCTTCTGACAGCCTCCTGGCATCCTCTTTCAGGGTTCAGCGCCACCTCACCTCAGACGTTTGACCTGACCAACTGACTTTCAAATTTTATGACTTATTTTTTTAAATATTTATTAATTTGGGGATAGGGAGGCACATTCATGGAGGCCAGTGAACAGTTTTCTGAGGTTAGTTTTCTCCTACTATGTGAGTGCCAGGGATCAAACTCAGCTCATCAGCCTTGGCGGCCCCTTTACCCGCTGAGCACTTCTTCGTGTTGCTCATGACCCATTCCTTTCAGACTTCCCATCACATCCTTTTGTTCCCCTTAAAGCTTGAATTGATCTTTATCCTCTCTCCCTTTCTCCTCTCTTTCTTTCTTTCTGAGGTCAGGGTCTTGCTCTGTAGCACAGGCTAGCCTCAAATTCATGGGCCCCCTGGTTCAGCCCCACACCAGGCATTGTTGATCCCTGCGATTTGAGCTGTCAGAACTTCGGAGTTTCCTGAAAGCTGTCACTTGAAAGAGCAGAGACTGGTGTGGGAAACACAAACAGACAACACCACAGGCACACAGATGCAAGCACAGCACACGTGTAATCTGTAATCTGAGTGTGTCATCACATGTGGCTCAACGGGCACACCACAGGCTCTGTGACCCTGCACAGGCATCTGTCGTTTCCACATTTCTGTCTCTGCCTTGGCCTGTTAGCCATATGTTTTTCATTTGTCTCCCTTCAAAGCCAGTGGATACAGGGTTGGAAATTCCAAAGATCTTAGCCTTTGGAGTCAGGCGTAGTACTGAGTGCTGCTCCTTTCCCCGCAGTCAGCCTGGCCAAGCAAGCTGCCGCTCTAACTCCTACTCTTCCTGGGTAGGTCGAGGCTGTCGCAGGAAGAACTGAAAGCAGTTACATGTGAGATTAGTGAAAATAAGACCCACATGCTTGGGATACACTGGGAGCTTGGGAAATGGCTCAGATCCCATGAGCTTGTCACACCCGCGCGCATGCGCGCGCACACACACACACACACACACACACACACACACACAGAGTCATCAGATATAGGCTGGCATCTTCTACCGACACTTCTGGATTCGTGCCTGGAATGCCTTTAAAGCGACCGTGGCAGGTGAGAGTGTCGGTGTCTAAGCAGAGCCATTCTCAGTAGGGCCAGGTGTAGGATTTGGCACTCGGGAAGGAGGAAATAAATCTCTTCACAGTCCAGATGGTGAATCTGGTTTCGACATCTAAAAATGGGGATCAGGGGCTGGAGATAACAGGCAGAGCCAATAAATAGATAGGGATTTCAGGTGCTGCCTTACAGATAACAGATCTCGCTCACACACACAGGCTGGGTGTAATAAAATCAGGACAGGCAGGGCTGCGGAGACGGAATGGGTGCGCAAAGACCAAAGGTATTCAAACTTAGAAAACTATATCGTGCTGGTAAATTCACCCTATTCAGAGGCCAAAGCAGCCGGCGGGCCACGTTTCCAGAAGACAGCGAGTAACCAAAGGGGGCATGCAGCCCCCGTCACTCTCATGCATCCAAGCCCACCGATCTGTTTCTCACGGGCATCTGTTAGCTGCTTCCTACTGCCAGACACGAAGGCCCAGGCGACCCGAACACGTTCTCCCAGGGTGGGCGCCAGCTCCTCTCCCTCCAACACCCCGAAGGGCGGAGGGGAAGGAGGCTGGCCTGGACCTAGCAAACGGCCTCTCCGCAGTAAAGCGGCGCGCGGCTCCTGCGGGGCACGCGCAGAGCGCCCCGGTCTCCGCCGCACAGACAGGGGCGGAGCCTCAGCCGGCGGCTCTGCGTGGACACTCGCAGGGGCGGGGCCTCCACGCGGTGCGGCAATCCCCGAGGTCCCCTCTGAGCCGGCGGGGCCCCCAGTGACGATCCGGCGCGCGCTCCAGGAGTCGGGGGCCCTCTCGGCTGTCCGCAGAGCCTGGCGCACTGGCCCGGGCGGGAGGATGCGCCGGCGGCCACGGCGAGAGCGGGTGTGCTCGCGCGCCGCGCTTCTGCGGACCCTTGGGCTCGCGCGGAGACGCCGCCGCGCGTGCGCGCGTCCCCACCGCGCTGGTGCGGTGCTCGCGCCCGCTTCTGGCCGGGAGGGGGCGCCCGGCGCTAACTTCCCGCCGCCCGGCCAGCCTCAGTCCCCGCGGGGCCGGCGTGCAGTCAGAGACCGACAGGCTGACGTTCCAGGTAGCCAGCGACGCACCCGGGTGTGCCAGAGCCCAAGGAGCGGAGGGGCAGGCTGGGGCCCGGAAGCCCAGCCCTGCCCAGGCGGCGCCAGCTACAGACAGATTGGCTTTATTCATGGACACGCAGGGGGGCGGCCGGGCCAGCCCTCCCGGGACACGCTCACACGGTGGGTGGGGGGCTCTCCATGCCACAATCACAACACACGACGCCCGCGCTCGGACTGAGCGGGCTGAGGGAGGGGGCATGGCACGACCTGGCTCCTGCTTTGAGTTAAAAAGCAAACAAAAAACAAACAAAAACCGTTTTAGGGGTCGAAGTGGGGCTTCCCGGGGGGGGGGGGGGCTCGGAGAACCTCTGTCGGGATGGGGAAGGAGCCATAACTTTCCCATCATGGTTAAAAAATACATAAAACATGCTACATCCGCACAGACGCTGGACCAGATGGAGGGGAGGGGGCAACCCTGGCGGGGCGGGGCTCCCGGCCGGGCAGGCCCAACTGCAGTCCGCGCCTCCAGGATGACCGCGGGCGGGGAGGACAGACGAAGGCAGGGCAGACGCTAACACAGGCCCGGAGGACGCGCCTCAGAGCCGAAGGAAGATCTCGTGTTTGGGGTGGGGTTGGGGGCAAGGTAGAAGGCCAGCCCTGGCTCTGGGGGGGGGGGAGGGAGGGCAGGGACGGGGAAGGAATTGTGCTGCTGGTGCGCCGGCCCTCCTGGACCCTTACGCCTCTGGCTCGTATTCCTGATATTCCTCCTGCATCAGAGGGAGGGGCGGAACAGAGAAGAGCACAAAGGAAGAGTTGGAGACTGAGCGGTCAAGTGCAGCCTGCCACATCCCTCCCGACAAGGAGGAACAGTGCTTGTGCCGCCCACCGGGCAGGGAGAAAGCCGGAGTCAGGGCCAGCTGAGGTATTCCAGCAGCTGAGCCTCGGGCCTGGCGTCAGGCCCCATCTGCCATCTGGCCTCTCCTCCCTGCTTCCACCTCCTGAACCCTGTTTCGCTAGGCACCTCCCACCTGGCTCGAGGTGGCTTCTGATCCGCAGGGGTGCCCCTCCCCCAGCCCCACTGCCCCCTCACCTGGGGTGGCTCCTCATAACTCTCCCCTTCAGGCTCCATCAGAGGCTCAATCAGGGACTCCTCAGCGGCCTCTTGGGCCACCTCCTCTGCCTGTGAACAGAGTGGGGCGGTGTGGGCAGCCGGAAGTCCTTAAAATCCCATGCTAGTGTGCTCCTGGTTGCCCGGAAGAGTAAAGCCAACTAGGGTGGCTTGGCCCTGCCAGGGGTGTTTAGGGGAGTTGTTTATTTGGAGGTCTTATAAGTGAGACGGTGTGAACGGTGAGTTCCCACCCGGTCATCAGGGGAGCTGGGGTGTGAAGAATGCTGATGAGCTGTGCGGGGGGGGGGGGCACCTCACAGCCTCTCACCTGTGTCACTGAGACTGGCTAGAAACGGCACATGGGGCCCTGTCTAGGCGCAGCCAAGCTGCTGGACTGACTGTAGGACCCCAGGAGAGAACTCTAGAAGCTTCCCTCCAGGGCAGAAGGGAGCAGGGAGGCCCAGGTATGGGGCTGGAGAAGGGCTTGGTGCCTTTCCCTCCACTGCCTTTTCCCCATCCCTCCCTCCCCCAGGGCTGAGCTTGGCCTGATTTCTTCACTGTAGCTATTTTAAGATAAGCTGGAAGCAACAGCTCATGGTGTTGCTTGGATGTGTGAGCTAAGACTCCCCTCCCCCTTGCATCTGCTGCCCAGATGGGCACAGACCAGTGAGCATGCATGTAGAGGACACTGGGCACCGGCAGGCAAGCACATATATGTAAACACATGGTAACTCGGGGTGTATGCATGGCTGTAGAGACCACATGTGGGCTGACACACGCCTAGGACCCTGGAGAAGTCGGCACTACCCGTTGCCTTAGCCCCTTGGAGTGCTGTCTACCCCTGCGTCTGCGGGTGCAGGGTTTTACATCTGTGAACGAGGATGGCGGCTCATTCCTCTGTTTCGGAGCTGACCCAAGCAATGAAAAATGTTTGTCCTTAGCTACCCAGCTATGATCAGAACCTAGGAGAGAGAGACCATGTTCAGAGTCCCAGCTCAAGGCCTTGAAGATTCAGCCTTAAGCTCTCTGCTAGACTGTGTGTCTAGCACACTAAAGGCCTTGGGCTCCGTCTGCAGCACCCCCTGTTCACAAATAAATCCCAGCTTGGGCCCTTTGTTTGGAAATGAATTCAGCAGGACGGTAGAGTGGCTTCCGGCCTGGGGCCTAACCAGAGTGGCGCACAGCCCAGCGGGAATGGAGAATGGTGGCACAGTCAGGAGCAGGCTTAGATGTCACACCGTAGGGCAGGGGAACAGCACAGAAGAACAGCACTCTTCACGGTGCACATGAGACTGAAAAACACCCAACCAGTCTGCAGGACGGCAGTCAGGAAGCAGGGAGCCTTGAATGGCGGTAGGCAGGGCTTGGGCAGAGGGAGCTAAGTGAGTACACGGGACACAGATGTTTGGGAGAACATGAACAGGCATGTTCAGTGCCGCATGCAGGCCTGCTAGGGATAAGGGACTTTAAAGACAGCACTGTGCTGGAATTCTGAAGGTGTTTTCTTCTTGAACTGGCTGCTGGCTTCATTGGGGAGATCCTTTTCTAGAATGTCTTTCTTCTGGTGTGTGTGTGTGTGTCTGTGTGTGTATAGGGGGAGTTAGAGCAGTCCTAGAACTTGTTTTTTGTTTTTACTTTTTATGTGTGTGGGTGCTTGTCTGCATGTGTGTCCTGTCCATGTACCACGAATATGCCTGGCACCTAAAGAGGACACAGGAGGACACCGGGCCCTTTAGAACCTAATTACAGATGGCCGTGAGCCACAGTGCGGGTGCTAGGAACCTCACTCAGGCCCTCTGCAAGAACAACAAGCACTTTTAACTACTGAGCCATCTCCCCAGCCCTGTAAAACTGAATCTTATGGAGCCCTAGCGGGCCCGTGCTCACTGGGGTCATGGAGCATTCACTGTCTCGGCAGCTCTCGCCGTGGGGTCTGTGGAGCTGCAGCAGTGAAGACCCTGTGCACTGTCATCTCACTCCTGCCACAGGACTCTTGTGTTTCCTGTTCAAAACTGCTTGAAACGCAGTTCTGGGACATCTGTCAGGGCCATCTCTCTCTCATCCTTTGGATGTTGGCTCAAATGGCACCCTTCCAGGAAATTCTCCTGGCTCCGGTCTCTTCCCTCAGCATTTCCCCCCCCCCCCCCATCACAGCATGCTCTTCTTCACTGCACACACACACATACTGCGCACGCACCATGCCCACCGGCTGGCTCCGCACTGTGTTCTCTCCCTGCCTCGGGAGCGTGGATGGAGCCCACTGTAGAACCACTGAGAAATTTCCACTGATATGAACATCCAGTCAATGAGAGGAGATGGATGAACAAGCAGCGGCAAGCTCAGATGTGACCAGGAGTCTCTGGGGTCATGCTGGTGAGCGGGCTGTGGACTGCCAGTCCCTTCTGGGTCCCTTCCCAGGGAGCATGGCACCTACATGCACACCCTGCCCCCTCAGCCTCATTCTGAGCCAAGTGTAGCACACACTTGTAGGAAGGGAGGCAGGCAAGCCAGTGGGCTCTGGGGTTGAGGTGGAGTAGAGGGTGGCAGGCATGTGTGCTGACGTTTGTGTGATAGGTATGGGGTCACTTGCCTTCAGGTCCGTGGGGAACTCCTCCTTCTTCACCAGGCCTGTGGCTGCTGCAATGTTCCCAGCCCCGGAGAACACAGCTCCTCCCAGATGTGATGCCTGTTCCTTGGTTTTCTCGGCCACTGGAGCAGGGAGAGATGTGGAATTGGGTGCCAGAAGCCCCCACATTATGTCCCCTTCTTCAGGGGCAACCCCATACAGAAGCCTCAGGAGTCCCGTGCCGCCCCCCCCCACACACACACAAAGCACCAGGGCTGGTCTGTACCTGAGGCCACACCTTGTACCACGCCCTCTTTGGTCTTGCTTCCTATAAGAAGAAAGAGGAGCACGCTTAAGGAGTCAGCACAGGGAATAGAGATTCCAGCCCAATACAGACTTTACCCAGGTAGTAGTGGGTACCCTGAAACTGCCTACCTGGACCCCTACATCCTACAGCTGTCACCCCGTGTTAACTACGCTCAGCCCCTGCCCCAGAACCCACATCCTCCCTGGTGGAGGCTGGCTGAGCCCAGTGCCACACGCTCCCAGCTTCTCCTCAGTAAGGGACCTGCAATCAGTTGGTGGCAGGGTGAGCATTCAAGGCAGAGTTGAAACTCCTGCCCCCAGCTACTGAGTAGCCCGGATGGGAGGCAGTGGTGTGGGGAGCGGGGATGTGGGTGTGGGAGGGGAAAGAGCCCTGCCCTTGCCCCATGAACTGCTTCTGCTGCCATGTCTGCCCGCTGGTCTCCTCCACACAATGGGCCAGCCCCTCCTTCTGCCTAAAGTGGAGAGCGTTAGGCGCAGATGAATCTAAAGGTGAAGCTCAGATTGTGGAAGGCACTCATGGCATTAGCTGGGTCTTCACCAGGATGGTGGAGTGGCACTTAAGAAGCAAGAAGTCCTGACCATACAGTGTGTCTACTCCAGGATGTAGGCTGGTAAACTTAGGCCAAGGCCGATATAGAGGGGATGAGGCTAAGTGAGCCAGAGGTAAGGGTGAGGCCAGGGTGGGATCAAGTGTGTCTAGAGCTAAGACCAGCCAGAACAGAGGGGACAGAAGTCGCGCTGCACATTATTTGTTCACTCACCAGCAAAGTGTTTGCACGTTATGTGGGCAAGGCCTGGGCCAATGGCGCACTGTCTGTCCTTGAGTAGTAGGGAAAAATATTTAGACTCCAGGGACTACAAGATGTGGGGGCACTGCCTGGGCCTTGAGAAATGGGGAACACATGGGTGTTTTAAAAGGAGATTAGGGAAGGGGAACCAAAAGCATGGAACCAGGCAAGCAAGACTCCTTGAGTATCAGGAGCATTGGGTATAGTGAAAACAGTGCTGGAAGTGTAGGCTAAGGTAGGCGTGATGGGCACTTCATGCCAAGCTATAGGTGCCAAGCCATAACGCAGAGGGCAAGGGAAGAAGGTAGGAAGTGCCTACCAAGGGGACAGGCACCATG
>CM053760.1:73113166-73239934 GCA_028658305.1 Pachyuromys duprasi
GAACTCCTTTCACACTTAGGGTGAGAGATATTAACTGCCTGACCTTTGTCCTGATACCAGCTGGCAGGAGGATGACCAGGAGGGTAAAAACACAGGCTGTGTGTGTGTGTGTGTTGTATATATGTATGTATGTGTGTATCTGTGTTGTGTGTATATGTGTGTTGTATATATGTGTGTATGTGTGTGTATATGTGTGTTGTGTATGTGTGTATATATGTGTGTATGTATGTATATGTGTATGTGTGTGTGTATGTATGTATGTGTGCGGGGGGGGGGGGTTGCTGGTAGCTGGAGAGAGCCCGCCAGTACCCAGGGAAGGTGGGGCTTTCTAGATGGGTTTGTACTCCAGCTTCAGGCTTTAGCAGCGGTGTGACCTTGGGCAGAGTGGTCAATAGAGGCCCCCTGTGTCCCTGACCTGTAGTATAGGCCAGGAGCATTAGGTGCTATGGCATGTCACGGCACCTGGCCCCAAGCAAAGGTTCCCCGCCAGGTCACTGCTAATAATGAGGACAGGATGAAAGAAAGGGATCTCTGGCGAGCTCATCAGGCTGGCCTTTCATTTGCACATCATCTCCCTAGCTCTCACCGCATTCCTACCTCCCTTCAGTCCACGGGGCTCGGTTGTGTCCCCAGTGACCCCTACTGACCTCGCCCATCTGCTGACTCATATTTTCATGCCCGGACCCCTCAATCATTCTACGGACACTTCCTGGGACCCTCAGACGCCACCCACCCCTGCAGCCCCTTGCCCACCGACGTAGAGGACGCCCTCCTTGGTCTTCTCTGCCGCCTCGGTGACCCCCTGCTTGGTTTTCTCGGCTGCAGCCACAACGCCCTCCTTGGCCATGGACAGGCCCTTCATGAACACGTCCATCCTGGCGGCCTGGGGAGGACCAACACACCAGTACGGGGCTGGCTCTGCACGCTCAGTCCTCCCTGGGGACCGGAGCCCCCTCCCTCCGCCCTCCCTGAGAGTTGGCGCGCTTCTGGGTGGGGAGCCCCCTCCTGCCCACCCTACTCCCCAGCTCTCGGCCTTAGGGCCGTGCTGCGGTGAGTCCTAGCGTCCTTGAAACCCCGGGACGCGGGAGGGGCCACCACCTCGGTTATCCGGCGATCTGCAACCTGCAGGCCCGCAGAACCGGAAGCTCGGCTCGGCGCGAACACCGGGCCTGTCTGTACACACGCCAGTCACACCGTCTGCACACAAACACACACCACGGACACGCTTGCGTGCACACACGGGGCATTCGGAAGCGCACGGACTCTCGGACACACGGGCACGTCCGCGCGTCCAGCCAGACTGTAGCAAACAGAGGACAGACTCCGCGCCCTGCAGTGCACCTGCCCGCGCCGGCTCAGCGCGCTCAGCTCGGAGCCCACGTTTCTCCCCGGGGCGGTCCCCGTCCGACTCCTCACCTCACCCCAGGTCCCTCTGGGTTCCCCAGTCCGGTCCCTTTCCCGGAGCCTCACCTGGGTTCGCGGCCCGGCTGGGGGATGGAGCTCTGGTGGCCGCAGCGGCGGCTACAGCGAGCAGACGCCGGGGCTGGGCTGCGCCGAGCAGGGCTGGGGCCAGCGGGGTCCGGCCGTGATCAGGAGCTCGGATCAGCCTCCCTGAGCTGGAGCGCAGCGGTGCTCCGGCCTTGGGCGCGCTGCCTCCGAGGATGCTCAGAGCTCTCCCGCTCCGCTCCAGCTTCGGCTCCGGCGCTGCGGCAGCTCTGAGCTCAGCACCCCCCCTGGTGGCCGCGCCGCCCCCTCCGCCTGACTGACAGGGGGCGGGGAGGGTGACATCTCCCCAGAGCAGGCGGGCCTCCAGGGGAGGGCCTCTGACGTGCAGCCGGGGACCCTGGTGCTGGAGGCACGTAGTCTTCCGGGAGTGTGGGAGGGGGCGATGCGCTCGGCCCGGGAGCTGAGAGAGACTCGAATCCACGGTTGTTTGTCAGCAACCGTGGGATCTTGAACTGCTTAACTCTCCTGAGACGCTAGTTTCCTCTTCTCTAGAACCAAGGATGGAGTCAGTGCCTGTCCAGGCAGCGCTTAAACTGGGGGTGCAGATTCGAGGGTGGAGAGCGCGCCAAAGAAAAGCAAGGCTCTGTTCTCAGCCGAAGCAGAGACGAGGGCTAGGAAACAAAATAGAGGTATCCACATCTGAACCAAACAGGCTCATTCCAGCCTGCGAGAGGAGGGGTTAGGAAGAGAGTGAACCACTGATGTAAGAGACAGGGCTCGGGGCAGGGTCAGTGGACAGCGAAGGCCTCTGTGGAGATCCCAGAGAAGCAATAAGGCAGGCCAAGGCAGGTGAGGGTAAGGCCTGCAGAGCTGGACCCTCCAGGCCAAAGGCCCCAGGACCACCACGCAGAAGGGGGCTGAGGAGGACACGGACAGACCTCTGAATGTGACGATGGGAGGGACTTAATAGATCTCAGTCAGGTCTATGAAAGAATTACGCCCACGCTGGTGTGGAGTTTCCAGATGAAAGGGACCCTGCGCGTTCAGGGAGTCAGGGGAAGAAGTAAAGAGGAAGTGGCACTTGATTTGGGGGATAGGTGAGATTTTCCCCCGGGAACAAGATCGGAAGAGCATTTTAAGCTGTGGGGACAGAGGCGTGGGTGTTTGAGGTGAGCTGTGCTAGCCGCAGCCGGCAGGGCCTGGGCCAGCGAACGGTCAGGGCTGTGGTAGGACTGTAATTTGGCAGGGGTGTTTAGGAGGCCCCTTTGGCAGTGCTCCATAGGGTGTGAATGCACGCTCCGTTTGGATCAGCAGCTCCCGTCACAGAACTCTCTCTCCACGGGTGTGCGCATCGACACGTGTGCAGGATGGGCATTGTAGGACACCTGACGATGCCCTAATGTCCCCGTAAAGGTCTGGTTGCTTCCTTACAGCACATCTTCCCAGCGTGCTGTGATGTGGTTACGAGCCTCGAGCTGAACTCCCACGTACTAACACACTAATGAATCAAGACTTGGTTTTAGTGAGAAGTGGGTGCAAAGACTGTAGGTGTCGAACAAGATAATTTTGATACATAGAAAATTATGTCACACACATATTTAACAAGTACTATGTAAGAACACAGTTTTCTGTCTACCAGTACTTATTTATTATATAAGATTAGCATATATTAATATGTAAGTGTGTATGTACACACTGTATGTACTTATCACACACTATATGATAGTTGACCTTCCCTATCAAAGGGTTCTGCATCTTTGGGTTCAACCAATGGCTGATCAAGGAGATGGAGAGATGGCTCAGTGATTGAGTGACCATACTGCTCCTCCAGAGGATCAGAGTTCAGTCCCAACACCACTAGTTGTAATTCCAGCTCCAGGGAACCTTCTGGCCTCTACAGGCAGTGTGCGCATGTGCATGGACCCACACGTATACGTAATTTAAAACATCATTTTAAAAAATCAAAATTTAACTAAGAATAAAACTTGTGCAAACAAACACTAGCTATCTGTGCTGGACACACTTACTCCCTTCCTAGTATCTCTTAAGCAGTGGTTACCCAGCACTGCCCTGTATCAGCTCTTCAAAGTCCTCCAGGGTTAGTCTGCAGAAGCCATGGCTCCTGGTGGTGGGAGAGTGACACAGCTGGTCACATTGTATCCACAGCAAGGAGACAAATGATGCTGCTCAGCTCTTCCTTCTCTTTAGTCCGGGACATCAGCACCAGATGGCAGTGCACACGTTCAAGGTGTGTCTTTCTACTTCAGTTACCCAAATCTAGAAACTTCCTTACAGATGGGCACAGAGGTCCTTCTCTGTCAGTTGACAATATTGCTCACGAAGGAAGTTGCTGGCATTTCTTTCATTGCCCACTGTCTCCTGGGTGTCCACTGGGTGCTAGATATGTGAGCTTTGGATGAGAACAAGATCAGTGGAGACTTCTGGAACTTACCATTCTAACAGGCTAGAAGAGATTGTGACAAGCAAACAGGGCCGCAAACGGTACTGGGATTTGTAGTGCTCATTTTTAAAACTCTTCTTTATTTGGAGTGTTTAGGCCTCAACCTGCCTTCCAGTTCCACAACCGTGCGTGGGAGAGAAAAGGTTAGTGGGGAGAATGGGCCCCTTTGCTTCTCCTGGCTGTTGAGGGTCAAGGGGTTCCTTTAGGCTCTGTACTAATCTCCATCTATGTGTTCCAAACCACCACACCTTCTGGCTCTGGTCTCTCTAAAGCACCACACACCACAGGCCAACACCAAACACCACCTTTTCTCTATCTCCACTCTCATATTTATACTCAGAGTCCCACACAGCGTCCCTCTCCATGCCTCGTGGAAGGTCGATACCAGCTGGCAAAGACCATGCCCTGCGCCAGGCAATTAACAGATGTGGACAAACTATAGCCCAACTAAATCCCACAATTGGGATTCAAACAAAAACACATTTACATGTCATACAAAGAAACCAAAACTTCCCTTACAGGGTGTGCTGCTCTTGTCAACACCAAGGGTGACATTCACCTAGCTAAATGTCATGTCAACTGCCTCCATTTCTGAGATTTTTCTACAAGCCAAGCACTCTTCTACTGGAAGATTACAGACACTAAGAAAATTAAATAAATAAAATTGATAGCGTATTGTGGGTACAGATGTGTGTGTGAGAGAGAAAGAGGTGGAGTCCTGTGATAACTGAGGAGTTTGCATCACACAGGAAGGCATGACTGGGAAGCAATAGGTGGGGGCGCATGGGCAGTAGAGGGATGGGGCGGGGCTGCCTGTCTGCAGGCCAGCATGACTGGCATATGGCCAGCGAGGACCAGAAACCTGCTGGAACCACAGGAGTGAACACAGGAGGCAGGAGCTCACTCTTCTTTCTTCCTTTCTTTTGTTGTTTTCTCCTCCTCCTTGTTTGGGGTCTTGCTGTAGTCCGGGCTTTTCTGAATCTAGCGATGTCCTGTAAATCCCTGCCGAGTGCTGGGGCAGCAGGTCCGCACCACTAAGGCTGACCTTTTAGTCCACTCTATAACTGCTGCTGTGCTGGGAGACAAAGGCTCTCGGGCGTGGGTGACAGCAGGGTCTGGCTCAGAGTGACCCGGAGACGCCCAAGGATTCGCTGCATAGGCAGTTGGATGCGTTTTCTGGATTTTTAGGTCAGGGCTAGAGATATCACCATTTGTACAACACTGATGCCCAGGCCTGGGGGAGGCTGTCAAGGAGCAAATGGACAGAGTAGAAAGGGTACCTAAGGAACCTTCAGAGGCTGGGCTCTCCAGAGAGCTTCCATAGTGGCTGGCACAGAGGAGGTGGCGGGTGGTGGTGTGGGACACAGCTCTCTTGGTAAGACATGGCTTCCCAGGTCTGCTTTTCCCCTCGGCGTACCCAGGAGTGTTGCACACTGGGCTGGACTGGAGGGAGTGAGTCTTAGCTGGGCCAGTTGGTCAGTCGGTGTGAGTGCTAGAGAAATAGCCTTCTGGGTAAGTTATACCACCCACTGGGGCTGAGGGGCTGGGGATGCTTCATCTGCATGAAGAGGAGTTCCAGGTGCTTTGTGGACACCCCTTATGAGGAGAGAGCCTGCCCCATACCTGACCACCTCAATGGTGGCAGAGGCCACATGTACCGGGACATGTAGGCCCAGAGCAGGGAGAAAGCAGTCCTGTCCCTGCTGATTCAGGATGAATTTTCAGGTTTTGTACATATCTCAAGCTCATTCTTGCTCCTGACTGGTTCCCCCAGTCTCATGGCCTTCTGGACCCCCCACAGCCATTACATCTCAAAATCAGAGTAGAGCTCCGAAGCCCATCCCAGAACCTGGGCCCTCTAATGTTCCCTCCCATCAGGGCAGTGGCTGGGTTTGGGGACCCAGGCACTCTCCTTGCCATGTCCCCAATGCACATGGTCTTCTTGTTGTTTCTGGAGTCCTACAGTAACAGCAGGTAGAAGGCTCACTAGGGGGTTGTCACCCACGCTGGGGTGGGACTCTTCAAGCATAATGTGGCTTTGGGGGTTACCCACCTTCCCCTAGGTAAGCCCAACAAACCCATTGGTTCATGAGTTGGACTGGGAGGAATTGTTTTGTTTTGTCTGTCATGTGTCCTCTCATGGTCAGGCTCTATTTGGGAGGAACAAGTGTGTATCATATTTGAATGAATAGCTCAATGTGTGATTCTCGGTGCTAAGAAGGATATAAAAAGAGGGGTGAGTTGAACAGTGCCTGGAGACTGCAAGCCTCTTTAGATAGGGTGGGCAGGAGGTGACATTTGAGCCGAGCTCTATGGGACAAAGAGGGAAAACCTAAAGCGATTTGGGATTGTGGGTAGAGGACTGGCTTAGCACACCTGGGGACCTGGGGTTCACTTCCACCACCTTACAAATGAGGGGTGATCGCATACACCTGCAGTCCCAGCACTCAGGTGGAGGCAGGAAGATGAGAACTTGGGGTCATCCTCAGCTATACAGTAAGTTTGAATCTGAAGCCAGTGTGGACTATGAGAGAGGAAAGGGGAGAGGGAGGAAGGGAAGGAGAAAGAGAAGTAACTTCAAAAGCAAAGGCAGAGGCAGGAATGGATGTGGCCTGTAGTGGGCGCAGTGTGCACATGGCCCTATGAGGTGGGGTGGTGCTGGCCTCAAGCCCAAACTTCAGATCACACTCTGGGTATCCAGTTAACAAAGAAGTTAAACTATCAGATCAGTATTCAGATGACCTCTCTGAGACCACAAAGAATGGTCTATAAGATAGAAACAAGGAGAGTATTTGGAAAGGCTCACACAGTGGCCAAGGCCAGAGCTAGTGAGGCTTATCCGGGAGAGGGCCTCAAAACATGACATAGGGGCCATGAACCGTTGCAGGATATTTGATGACACTGGGAATCCTGAGACTGTGTTACTTACTGGAAAAGTCTGTTTCTAATTGTGGTGTGGCTCAGCCCTAGCACACACCTTTAATCTAAAAGCTTTCTGCTTGAATTAAATAAAATCAACCATAGGTCAAGAGGCTGAGCAGGCAACCAGGTGACAGGGAGCAAACATATGGAAAAACACAGAGAGAAAAGGAAGTCAGGATGTATAGAGAGACACAGGAATTAGAAGGGAGGGACATTCAGTTTGAGGGGTGCTTTTGGATAGGGAGAGCTTTCTTTCCCTTCTGGATCTTCGCTTGAGGAGGAAGGCCAGCTGGGAGCTTTCTCTGCCTCTCTGAGCTAGGAGGCTTTCACCCCAGTATCTCGCACTCAAGTCTTTATTGGTAAAATCAAACAATTGAGATTTTGCTAAAAACAGCAACAAATGGCTCAGCAGGTAAAGAAACTGGCTGCCCAACGACCTGAGTTTGATCCTTAGCATCTACACAGTGGAAAGAGAATCGGTGGCCAAACGCTGTTCCTCTGACCTCTGCATGTGTGCTGCGGAACGCTCACCCACTCACACTGCTCTCCACTGCAAATAAATCAGTAAACAAATGTGGGGCAGTGGGGCTTTCTTGCCTGACAACTTGAGTTCAATCCCTGAAATCCACATTGTGGAAAAAGAGAACTGAGTCCACCACGTTGTCCTGTGACACACACACACACACACACATACACACACACACACACTCATACACACATGTACACACTGTAGTGGTTAGAATAAGAATGGCCTCCATAGGCTCGTATATTTGAATGTTTGGTCCCCAGTGGTGGAATTGTATGGGAAGGATTGGGAGATGTTGTCTTGTTGGAGTAGGTGTAGCCCTATCGGAGGCAGTGGGTCACCGAGGTTGGGCTTTAAAGTCCAGGCTGTTCCGGTCAGTTCTCTGTCGTTCCCTGCTGTGAACTCAGTGTGTGCTCTGAGCTACTGCTCCAGCACTGTGCCTGCCGACCTGCTGCTGTGCTCCCTGCCATGTGGACCCACCCTCTGAAACTCCAAGCTTCCATCAAATGCTTCCTTGTACAAGTTGCTTTGGTCATGGTGTCTCTTCACAGTAATATAAAGTAACTAAAGCACACACACACGCACACACACACACAGACCTCATTTACAAACTGTGACAAAGGCAAACTGACAAAGGCTAAGGACCTCTTAGAGGGACAGTGATCATAGAAGAACTAGAATACCAAATGGCTCAGGCTTTCTGAACAGACTGACCAAATGCACAAATACAAATAAAGCGAAAGTCTTAAAAAGAAAGAGAGAAAAACAATTTCAGAGCAGGGCTGGGATTCAAGAGCCTCAGCTTATCAACCCCGCTAGGCACTCAGGGATCATGGGCTCGGCTGACATTGGCTAAGAAGAGCCAACTTCCCAGCAGGCCCGGGGACTTGCTTTTAGTTCTTCTCCTTAGTCCACAACACAATCCCAACTCCAGGCTGGACAATGTGGAGGGTGGTATTATGCCTGGAAGCCAGCCTGTGCCAGGGCTCTGACACAGCTGAGACCATGCCCTGCCCTGGAGAGAGCTGTTCCCCCAGTCTATCAAATTACCACAGTGCTGTCCCTGCCTGGCCTCCTCCAAGGCTGCCTGTGTGAGGCATTCCACAGTGCCCTTGAAGGGCTCCCTCCCTGCCTTGAATTTGGGTCCTTGCACTTGAGAGGAGCACAGCAGGCCTGGGGTTGAGCCAGGTTTCAGACCTGAGCCTTAAGGCCCTGGCAGCATCTACTTCCTGTCTCCGGGGATGTTTGCCCTGGGAACCCAGCCAGAACATGGAAAGCTGAGCAGCCTAGAGGAGCTGAGGGGCCTGCCAAAAGCTGCACTCACTACCCTGCGTGAGTGATGGATGTTCTCCGCCCGAGCTGAGACCCAGCCTCACCTGTCTTGGTTTGGAGCAGAGATGAGCTGACCCCACACAGGTCCCCCAGACTGCAGATATGTGTGCATAATAAGTGAGTCCTACCATTGTAGGGCACTAAGACTGGCTGTTCGGCAGGGCCATAGGTGCGTGGATTGTTGTCCTCCGGTGCTTACAGACTTGTCACCTCTCTGTCTTCTTCACTGCCTCTGCCAGCCGACACACACTATCATCCTCTTGGTGTCCTCCCAATTATTTTCACAGTCAGTCTCCTGAAGAACCCTGGAATGTGACTGTGCTGGTTAACTTTTGCCCCTAAGTCAGAGTTTCTCTGTGTAGCCCTAGCTGTTCTGGAACTCACTTCATAGACCAGGCTGGCCTTGAACTCACAGAGATCCTCCTGCCTCTGCTTCCCAAGTGCTGGGATTAAAGGTGTGCACCCTGCTTTGTGGTGATTAATTTTGATTGTTTATTTAGGTGGATTCAAATCGTTTATGCCTGGGGCTTTAGTGAGGTACACCTTCAGGTGTGTCTGTGCATTCAATTCCAGAGAGGACTGGCTGAGAGGGAAAGGCTGCCTGAATATGGGAAGCACTATGCTAGGGTCTAGGGTCAAGGACTGAAGAAAAGGGGTAAAGAAGAAAGCCAGCTGAGGTTTTCCCCTTTCTCTGCCTCCTGGTTCATGAAAACGTGGACCATGCCTTCCCAGACACAAAAGACTGAGTCCTCTGAACTGTGAGCCAAATGAACTAGTCAGAAATGCAGGTCAAGCCCAGACCCAAGAAACCAAAAACTTGGGGGCAGGGCCCAACAGCCTTTAAAATTCTTGTTTTAAAGTGTGTGTGTGTCAATGTTGTGTGGAGGCCAGAGGGCAACTCAAGGAAGCTCATTTTCTCCTACCAGGTCCTCTGGATTGTTGGCAAGTGCCTTTACCTGCTGAGCCACGGTGTCAGCCCCCAGCAGCCCATTTCACAAGCCCTGCAGCCAATTCTGATCCAAATCAAGACCCACCCCACTCTGAGGCTCAGGTCAGATCCTAGACTTGATCTCCTCCCAGCCTGAGTTCTTTTCTTGAAGAAGCCTGTGCGGACTGAGGTCTGTGCAGCTAGCTCACGGATGATCCTTTTCCCCACGGACCCGAGCACAGAGGGTACAGCTTAAAAACAACAACAACAACAACAACAAAAATGCTGGGGCTGGAACCCAGGGCTGCTTGGCTTCGCCTACACATTTGGTGCCCATTGCTGCATGCCAGTACATAGAGAAGGACTGACATGCTGGGGGACTGGTACCTGCCTTCCCAGTGGCTTCTTGGCAGGAGGTCAGGAGCGGTCCCTACAAGGTAGGGGGCCTCAGGGTACCAAACCCTCCAAATTCTCAAGACAAAGCAGGAATGTGGCTTTTAATTGAAAAGCCTTCCCAGTCCCTAAATGCTAGCATTTGTTTTGTGGAGCCAGGGTCTCTCACAGCTCAGGCTGGCCTTGAACTCCCGATCTCCCTGCCTCTACCTCCCAGATGCTGGGATTACAGAAGTGCGCCATCCTGTTCAGCAGTTACTCCTTTACAAAACTCAGCTGCTTCGAGAGCCAGATAAACACCACCGGATAACACTGAGGGCACAAACAGGTTTAAGTGGAATGGAGCGTGCTCAGGAGGGGGCCGGGGTGCCATGTAAATGTTGCTACCTCTGTCATCCTGCTGCTCCAAATACAGGCATTCGTTAGTAGGTCCCTAATGCCCTAAGGGTCACGCCGAATGGGGACCCTTACTTTCATTCTTGGAGTCCCACCCACTGCCCAGGGCAGGTTTTTATTATTGTTGGTTTGTTTTTTGACACAGCTGTGAAAGAGATGCTCACTTTTTAACTGAAGGATTCTGGGAAGTCTTTACCCCCACCAACTCCTCCGCCCACCTGTCTGCCCAGCTGGGACTGGGTTCTCTGGTGCCTTTTAAAAACAAGGGGCTGTGGGCCTTTTGGTTGCTGATGGAGCCCTGAGCCTTGTCATGGCCACTCCTGGTCCCGTGAGTGTACCCATCTGCCTAGCCCATAGCCAGTGACTAGCTGGGGTGAAAAAGTGGGCGCGCGGCTCAGCCAGAACCAGGACTTACAAATCACTTTTTTCTTGTTTTTAATGTTTTGGTTTGGCTCTTGAGACAGGGTTTCTCTTTGTAGCCCTGGCTGTCCTGGAACTCACTTTCTAGACCAGGCTGGCCTCGAACTCAGTGTTCTGCCTGCCTGTGCCCCCCAAGTGCTGGGATTACATGCAATTGTCACCACTGTCTGATTATAGCTCACTCTTACTGCTTTCTCTGTCAGACGGTCAAAGCTGCGGTCAAAGCTGCTGGCGGAGGGCAGAAGTGCAAGGAGGAGGTGGAGAAAGAAGAGCCATTAAAAGCAGCTGCAGAGGCTCTCCCTGGCCCCCAGACTCTGGGGAAGAAGGGCCACAGAGAAAGCCCGCTTGAGGTCCTGAAGGGGCTACACCCCCTGCAGTCCAGGTAGGGAGGCCGCAGGGACATAGTCCTGCTGTGAGCCCAGCCTTCTGTGACCCTTGCCCTGCCCCCCCTTGCCCCTCCTCTTGCTGGGGGGGGGGGGACTTATCCCTGCTGAGGTGGTTTAAGCCTGCTCATGCAGCAAGGAGGATCACTGACTCCTACACCCTGTGGGGCTGTAGCCCAGGTCTAACCTCCCACTTCACTGACTCCTTAGCGCAGGCGCTGCAGGGCTAACAATCTGCAGCTAGTTAGCCTTCCCCTCCTTCTCCAGGTGGGTTCTGTGGTTCTTCAAGAGTGACCGAGGCCGGGCCTGGCAGGACAATCTGCAGCTAGTTACCACGTTTAGCACCGTGGAGGACTTCTGGGCGTGAGTGTGTGCCCCCTTGAAAGCTTCTCAGGGTTTAGGGAGAGTCTGGGGCCTGAGAAAAGCAAGAGTGAATGCTGCTACTTTAGTGCGTACATGTGTGCGTGTGCACACGCGAGCGCCAGTGCCAGGGAGCTGAGAAAGGCCACACTAACCCAGGAGGGAGACCCAGCTGACACGCCTTAATAGCGTAGACTTCAGTAGGCTTTCTTGGGACAGGGTTTCCTTGAGAAGGGCCCTGTGTGTGTGGAGTGGGAAGGCCCTGGGATGGTGGTGGAAGGTAGGTATGGTGAGGAGCTGGGAAGCCAGGGTCAAGCGAACTGTCAAACTGTCGCTGCAAAGCCTTGGACCTCTGTGTGGGGCGGGATCTTTGCAGGACATACAGCCACATCACGCTGGCCAGTAAGCTCTCTTCTGGCTGTGACTATGCCCTGTTCAAGGTAGGCTCTGCTCAAGGGGCTGATTCCAGGGCTTTCCCCTCGTGGACAACTGGGGTGTGGGCGGCTTGGTCGGGAGGGAAGAGCACCTCAGGGATGAGGCCCAGTTCTGTGGCCTCACTTCTATCAAAATTGCACATGCAAGGTGGGGTGGGGGCTTCTCTATCATGTCCGGCCTCATCTTGGAGGTACCACTACCGCCAGCATTTTAGAGGTTTCAGCAGGTGTCTTCTGCCCAGCAAGCTTTGGGGACCACACAGCACTCCTGGGGGTGTCTACCCCAACCCACAGAACTTCTGACCCAGAGGCACCTTACCCCATTCAGGAAAGGGGACAAGCACACAGATAAGGTTGCAAAAGGTGGCAATAGTAATACCTATGGGGTCTTGGAGAGAGGCCCTTGTGGGAGGCTTGAGTGACTGGTGGTGGTGCCTGCTGTGCAGAGGGCAGGCAGGTGAGAGAGGCTGGTTAAGGCCTGGGTGCAGAGCTGGCAAGGCTGTGAGCAGAGGGAGCTTGGTGCCCACTTCCCTTTAAACAAAGGGAGGCCGTCCGCCCGCCCCTCCTCGCAGGAAGGCATCCAGCCCATGTGGGAAGACAACAGAAACAAGCGTGGAGGCCGCTGGCTGCTCAGCCTTGCCAAGCAGCAGCGGCACACTGAGCTGGACCGTCTGTGGCTGGAGACGGTGAGCAGTGAAAGGGCAGGAGGGGCAGGTGTGGGCCTGTGGGAGGCCAGGGAGCTCCAGGCTGGTGGGGTGGAGGCTGGATCCTCACCGGAGCACTTAGCGGGCCTCTCCCGGCTCCAGTTGCTGTGTCTGCTGGGGGAGAGCTTTGGGGAGCATGGCACGGAAGTGTGTGGAGCTGTTGTCAACATCCGCACCAAGGGGGACAAGATTGCCGTGTGGACATGTGAAGCAGAGAACGAGGCAGCGGTGCTGCACATTGGGTGAGGGGCCCCTCATGGTCCTGGGGGGCCAGGGAGGCCTCTGGATGCCCCATACCATCTCTCCCTTCTTCCTTACCCACTTGTATAAAAGGAATTTAGACCCCACCAGGAAGTGCTCAGTATTGGTTCTGTGTAAGACACACGGATCAGGTGAGGCTGGAGCGAAGCCGGGGAGGTATGTGATCAAAAGAGCTGGCTTAGGCTACATCTACCATCTTTGCCCTGTCTCTCCCTCCAGGCATGTGTACAAAGAGCGCCTGGGCCTCTCTACGAAGACCATCATCGGCTACCAAGCCCACGCAGACACTGCTGCCAAGAGCAACTCTTTAGCCAAGAACAAGTTTGTGGTGTGAGACAGGCTTCAGCCACCATTCCTGGGGCCTGTCTTACCGCGCTCTGCACTGCTCCCTGATCCCCTGCTCGGGGAAGGCTACACTGGATCGGGGTGGGGCTCGGGGGTGGGGCAGAGAGCCTGGCTCTTTATTTGTCTTGGAACACCCACAAGCACCGCCCCTTAGATAAGGTCTCACCGTGTTGCCCAGGCTGACCTCTCTTTTATGGGTTTAAGCCATCCTCCCGCCTCATCCCACATCACCGGGATTATAGGAACTCACAGTTGTGCCTGAATTCACAATAATTTTTATCAGCATTTGTTGGGCCCAGGCCTTCGGTGGATGGCCAGTACTTGTAAACCACATTCAATCCCTAGCTTTGGCAAAGACAGGGTGAAGCAAAGTCCTGGCTCAACCCTCCCAAAAGAGGACCGGAGAATCCTGTGGCCAACGCTGGTCTGCACCTGCCTGGAAGGGGACTGGGTGGCCTGAGGCAGGCTCTTCTGTCTTGGGAGAAAGGCTCCAGGCCACTGATATGAAGAGTTGGGGTCCAGTTCTCTCTGAGCACTGCTTAAAAGCTAATGGGCCAGATCTGTCGTGTGGGTGCCCATCCTAAATCCTGACCCTTGCCTAGACCAGCTCTGACTTGGTGCCCTCCCTACCCTCTATGCCTCAACTGCTAGAGTAGTTAGAGGAAAAACACAGGCATTTGTGCAAAGACAGGTGGGCACTGGGGACTGAGAATGCCCTGCACAGCCTTGGCATCTGAACACAGTCCCATGGGTTCTGCCTCTTTCCTCCTGACTTAGGGAGGGGCTGGGGAGGAGGGTAAACCTTGACACCATGAAGAGATTACATTGGTGGTTGGGCCTCACTGTGGGTTAGAATGGGTCCACTCAAGGCAGATGATGCTTCCGGGCCCTTTTGTATCTGTCCTAAATAAATACTTTGGAACAAACTTGGAATCGAAATATTTAAGATTCAGGCTTCCCTGAACCTGCATCTGCCCTGCTTCAAAAGGACTCTGTTGAGTCTGAGGTACCAAGGAAAGCAGAGAAAGTGCAAACTGGTACCGGCCAGGGGCCACAGTAGGAACAGGCAAACTAGAACAGTCATGGCACCCTAGCCCCAGGTCTTCAGGGCTCAGATTCAGTTCCAGTGTGTGTAGATGCATGGTGGTGGCGAGCGGTTGCCGCCATCCCCAACTGCTCGTTCCTGGCAATGGACTCCTCTGGAGGTCCAGGGCCTTCACTTGGTCATCAATTGGGGCCTCTGGAGTACCTGGGGAGTGTTTGCGAAGGCAAGTGGGGGCCGGAGATGAGGAGCGGGGGCTCCTCAGAGGTGGAGTTGCAAGAGGTTGGCTATGACTGGGGTGTAGCCAAGGCGTGGCCCACAAGCAGGGTCTTGGGGAAGAGTGAGGCGCTCTAGGGAGGACAGATGGAAGCGCTGTCTGGGGCGTGGCTCCGAGGAGGCGGAGCGAGGCTCAGAACTGAGGCTGAGTAGGGCGGAGCTCCGAGAGGATGGCGGCCAGTTGGGGGCGAGGTCTAGTGCTGATCAGAGGCGGGACTCGGTTAAAAGGTGGGGCTAGGGGCAGAGTAGTGGGCGGGGCGTGGGCGGGGCTGTGGGAGGACAAGTGCTTGGCACGGGTGGAACCTGGGAGGATTAAACCCGGCTGGGGGCGGAGTCGCGGGTATGAGTGGGGCTCTGGGGGTACTGAACCTGTCTGAAATGGGCGTAGGCGGAGCTTCAGGGACACTGAGCCCTGCTGGGAGGGGCGTGGACTGGTCTTGTGGGCGGGGCCGGATGAAGGCTCCGCACTTGGGGCGCGGAGGTCCGAGCGCCGGGGTGGTGCCACGGCGGGCGGGGCTGCCGGCGAGCTGTGTGGCCTTGGCCATGAAGCCGCAGCCTCCGGGCTAGGCCCGGGGCGGCTCCAGGCCTGGGCGGCCCGCAGAGGGCTGGGCCGGTCTCCGGCTCCGGTTCCCGGGCCGCGGGTGGCCACTCATCATGCCCGGCAAGCACCAGCATTTCCAGGACCCTGAGGTCGGCTGCTGCGGGAAATACTTCCTGTTTGGTTTCAACATTGTCTTCTGGGTGAGCATGGGGTCCGCTTCTTTCCCTGCGCTGAGGGTGGGGGCTAGGGAGTCCAGGTCCTGGTGCGGGAGACCCTCCGCAGGAGCTTGTGACCGAGGACTGTCCCTACACTCTCCACCCCGGTGCCCAGTCCCCAAGAACTACTCTGGGAAGCTGCTGGGATTGCTGTGGAGCGGGACCCAGTCCTAGCAGGGGTCTCCCGTTGCAGCCCCAAGTTTGGGTGAAAAAGGGGGCGGTGTCTGCCGGAAGACTGCAGGGGCGCGGTAGTTGCGGGACTAGCCCCGCCCCGCTTCCTGGCCACTCCAGCTCCCTGGTTGGTGCGTGAGGTTCTCAGAGTCTACCCAACAGACGCTCAGAAGCATGAGAGCCAGGAGGGCAGGAAGTGGCAAAAACAGAGGCCTCTGCCTCCTCAGGGAGAGGAGCTGCAGTTGGGAGCAGGGAGCTGTCCCTTGGGAACAGAATTCAGCATTCCACAGCTGACTGAAAGCGGGGCTTTCTCCCAGAGTGGCATCGGCGTCCTGGCCCTGCCAAGTCATCTTTCTCTTCTCCCTCCCCCGTCTTACCGCCACAGCGGGCTCTCCTTCACCCCAGGCCTTTCCAACTTGCACTCAGCAGGCACCAGCCGCTCTATCCTCCACCCACAGGCTGCTGTGTTTGCCCTGTGGTGGGTGTCCTTGGCTCTCAGCAGTCTTCTGTTCTGGAGGGTGTGGGCTTCTGCAGGGAGCACTGGCCCGGGTCTTGGCCAGAGCTTTTGGGCAGGCCAACTTTACACTCCTGGCCTTAGCGGTCCAGCCGAGGAGGGAGTGGTATTGGAGTTTGTCCCTCTGGGTCGTTAGGGCAAATGAGGGTTTTTGTTGTTGAGACAGGGTCTCATTCTGTAGCCCATCCTGGCTCAGAATTCACTGCAGTTTTCCTGTCTGAGCTTCCTAAGTGCTGGGATTACGGATGTGAGTTCTAATGAGGCATGGTCGCCCAACTACTTTATTGCTGTCTGTAGTTTACAGATAGGGAGTTGAATGGCCAGACACCAAGAGATTGTTTATCTAGATCAGATCATGGTCGGTGGGTGGAGGCAAGGCAGGGCAGCAAGCTCAAGCAACTGTGAGGGAGGGGCAGATCTGAGAGTCCTGGCTTTGTTCTGGGGTCTGGGCAGGTGGACAGAACCCTGAAGCACTGTGCTTGGGCCAGTCAGGGCTTCAGAGCAGAACTGGATCAGACCTAGCTGGCTGCACTTGTATGGAAGGGAGACAGAGGACCCGGAGATGGGGGGTGGGGCCTGGTACCTTGAATTCTTGGTGTTCCACCTCCAAAGTGTGGGGATGATAGGTCTGCATCTCTGCTCCGCTCTACCTATGCCGACTGGACCCCAGGTGCAGGCTCTTCATCTGGACAGCCTGCACCCCCATCACCTTCATCTTTCCTCATCTTGCCTCAGTTCCTTGCTTGGAGAGCCTTGATTATCAAGGGCAGCCACACTCTCACCCCTGACCCCAAGCAGACACATCATTAGAGGAAATACTATCAGCAGCCCACCCCCACCCACCCTTTCCTTCCCTGGTCCTGGGTTCTGTCCACTGCTGTGTTCTCCCTGGAAATGCCTCCCTGTGCTGGCTGTGGGGGTGCACAGCCAAATATCACTTAACATGCCTTGTCCCTGCGCTTCTTCATCTTTGGACAAGAGATCAGCTAATGTTTTGTTTTCTCTAAACCCCTCCTTGTCCAACCCAACCCCGTTCTTCCTCCTCCATCTCCCTCTGCCCCATCTTTGCCCTTCACCCTGGGTTTCAACCTTGGCCTCCCACCTCCTCTCCACAATTCCTTTCAGTTTGCTGGGACATCGGCATCGCCCTGGCTCCAGAGCCTCACTGCTGCACCCCACCATCACCTTCTGTTTCAGGCACCCCAGTGCCCCAAGAACTGCTGTTAGCTCTGAGAGCACAGCAGAGAACAGGCCAGCCCTGCTCTCAACCCTCATGTTGCTTACCCCTGCACAGAGGAAGTACTGAGCAAATAAACAGACATCCAGTAGGCTAGAGAGGGTGGTGGGCAGCTGGGGTTCAAGTGGCAAGGAGGAAGGTGAGGGAGAAGAGAGTTCCAGGCAGAGCAGCAGTCAAGGCAAAGATCCCATTGTCACCTTCAGCCACATAGTGAGCTGAAGGCTAGCCTCGGCTGTTCTGAGACCAAAACCCAAACAAAGGCACCAGTACACGTGAGGCTGGATGTTTTCTGAGCTTGGCTGCAGTCTTTCGGCAGAATCCTGCTCTACATTGGTAGAGCTCTTGAAGAGTCCAGGAAGGGACTGATGTCCAGCCCAAGGCTTGAGGCAGCTTCAGTTCCTCCGGCTAGCCTGTGGGAGAGACTCCCTGAAAGGTGTTCTTGGTAGATGCACGGAGTTCACAGTGTGTGGGGAGGGCTCCTCCATCAGCTTCCTGAAGGGTCAAGGTGGGGGATAGGGGTGCATAGGGGGGTTGGAAGAGCCCTGGCCTGAGCCTGTGCTGCTTTTGCAGGTGCTGGGGGCCCTGTTCCTGGCCATCGGCCTCTGGGCCTGGGGTGAGAAGGTAAGAGAGGGGGGCTGCCCAGGGCTGAGGTGGAAGGGCAGCCACTCCCTCACACCCGTCTGCTTCCTGGTGCAGGGCGTTCTCTCCAACATCTCAGCACTGACAGATCTGGGCGGTCTTGACCCCGTGTGGCTGTTTGTGGTGGTTGGGGGTGTCATGTCGGTGCTGGGCTTTGCCGGCTGCATCGGGGCCCTCCGGGAAAACACCTTCCTGCTCAAGTTTGTAAGTGTCTTTGTACCCCAGCTCCACTGGAAACCCCTAACCTCTTTCCACTCAGTTCTTGCCTGGTCATGGTGACCAGGAGCAGGTAAAACCACACTGTCTTTTCTCGACGTCAAATAGTACTCAAACGCAGGGAGGAGGAAGAAGTTCAGTGGTAGAACACCTGCCTAGCACCCACAGGGCTCTGGGTTCCATCCTGCAGGGCTGGGAGGGGGTGGCACACAACTAAGAGAGGGTAGAGGCTGGAGACTGCGGCTCCCCCGGGCCTCAGCAGGGGTAGTGGGGAGCTCTTCCCTGTCCACGGGAGCCATGCCTCTCCAATGTCTGCCATCGTGTGCCCCCAACCCAGTTCTCCGTGTTCCTTGGTCTCATCTTCTTCATGGAGCTGGCGGCAGGCATCCTGGCCTTTGTCTTCAAGGACTGGATTCGAGACCAGCTTAATCTCTTCATCAACAGCAATGTCAGAGCCTACCGGGACGATATTGACCTTCAGAACCTTATTGACTTTGCTCAGGAATACGTGAGTTGTGGTGGCCGCCATGGGCCCCATACAAAAGATCCCCATTGGGCACATGAGAGAGGGAGCAAGTTCTGTGTGTGCATGGTTCACTTCCTCACCCACCCAGGCCAGCAAATGCCAGGGAAGAAACCTAGGAGAGCTCCTGTCCCAGGAGAAGCCAGCTCCTGCCCATTCCTCAGGCTTCCTTGTGCCTAGGCGTAGACATGTGAAACTGTGTCCAGAGAAGGAGATCGAACGTGTGATGCAGGTCTCTTCTCCACCTGGGCCCAGAGTGTCCGCTGGGGCTCTGCTGCCGATGCCCCTCGACTGTGCCCCACGTTATTGTGCAATATTAGCGGGCCAGCCCTCTTCTCATTTGGCTGCTTAGCTTTGGTGATCGGGGTGCTCCGGGAAATGATTTCATCCCTGTGCAAATGTCAGAGCAAAATCTAGCAACATCATTGCTCAGTTTCTTTTTTCCATTTTATTTATTTTATGTGTATGAGTGTTTTGCCTGCATATATATGTGCACCATGTGTGTGCCTGGTGCCCCCCAAAGCCATAAGAGGGCATTGGATCCCTGGAACTGGAGTTACAGACAGTTGTGAGCTACCATGTTGGTGCTGGGAATTGAACCTGGGTCCTCCGGAAGAGCAGCCAATGCTCTTAACTACTGTCCACCTCTCCAGGCCCAGCACAGTTGCTTATTTTCATCAAGTGTTGTGTACTGCCTATATATTGGCAAGTTCACGCCTACAGCCATGCAAACCATTGCCACCTGCACATTCCAGTCCCTACAGCCCCTCTGGGTGGCACCCTTTCATACCTAGTCACCTTCACCACAGTTTGGCTCTGGGGCTCAGCAGTGCCCTGGAGCTGCCCAGGGCAGAGGCAGTTCTGTAGCCTGCAGTTCCTGTGTGCCTTCTTTCTCTATTCAGTATGGAACTGGGACAGGCCTGGCATATGCCAGGGAGATTTGGTGTTTTTAAAATGTACAGCCTGTTCTCTTCCTGATGGTAGCGTGGTGCAGAGATGATGCTGAACATACAAAAAAGGGTTGTGGGGGTGGGGCAGGCAGGAGGGGAGGATGCGCCATGGCAAGGGCTGAGATGGAGAAAGCAGAGAGGGAGTCTCAGAACGGTGACCTTGATCCCTCCCTGAGGAAGGGAGGGAAATGGTGGATAGTGTAAGAGCAGGACTGTTCCCCAGCGGGGACAGCAGACACTTAGCAGGTACTGGGGCAGGTGCTGGCTCAGCTGGGTCTCAGACCTGCACACATGGCTGCATGGCCAGGCCTCAGCCCCCGGCTCTGCTCACAGGGCCCGTGGCTGCCACCGGAGCTGTCTCTTGTTCATCCTGGAGCTTCCCCCGCCCCCATGGCCAGCTTTCCAGCAGCTGGTACAGCTGGCCTAGGGCTCTGCTGGCACATGCTATTCCTTTTGCACTTGGGCCTGTCATGGCCACATCTAGGAACACTAGCAAGCATTCTGGGGGCCTGGGCCTCCAGCATGATGTGAGCGGACATTTGTATAGTGGGCTGTGGTAGGAAAGGAGCAGGAAAGGAAAGCTGGCTGGGGGTCCTCTCCTGGCCCAGCAGTGAAGTTTTGCCAAAATCTCTGGGGCAAGTTTGGAGAGATGCCCTGCATCTCACCTGGGAGGTCCATAAGGAAGCCACAGCCTTCAGCCCAGGGATTCACCTCTCAGGGCGCCCCTAACCACTCTGTGAGCTCAGGCCTCTTTGCTGGGGGGAATGGGGTTGCCCTCTCCACCAGCCAGCCCTCTCTGTTGGCTCTGCCCCAAACAGGGTGGACAAGGCTCTCCAGTTGGGCCTGGTTGCCAGTGGTGTACCCCTTCACCTTGGCTCTTCTCCCCCAGTGGTCTTGCTGTGGAGCCCGAGGGCCCAATGACTGGAACCTCAATATCTACTTCAACTGCACTGACTTGAACCCAAGCCGTGAGCGCTGTGGGGTGCCCTTTTCCTGCTGTGTCAGGGACCCTGCGGTGAGTGGGACCTTGGGGGAGGGGGAGGGTCCCTTAGCAGTAGGAAGCATGTGCCAGTGTGCTCTGGTGTCCAAGAGAGTGTCGAGAAGTCTGGAGTTTCGCTGTAGAAGAGCAGGCACAGCAGACCCCAAGCTTCCACCTGCTTGTTTTGTGAAGGAGGGGCGTTGTTGAGGAGACCATGGGTGTTCCCGTAGCATCTCGCTAATGGCCTGTCTCCCTTAGGAAGATGTCCTCAATACCCAGTGTGGCTATGACATCCGACTCAAACTGGTGAGAGGGGCAGGGAGAGGGTTGAAGGTAGCCTGCAGTACGGGTGATGCGGCCTCTCATAGGCCCCATGGAAGGTCGAAGGGCTTGTGGGGGTGGAACTGACCGTGGTCTGGGTGGAGCACGTGCAGTGGTAGACATTGCTATGGACCTGGCTGGACCCAGAGCTCATGCATCCCCTCTGCACAGATGGGCTGGAGGGAGAATAGCAGGAAACTCGCAGACATGTTGGCACAGACAGTCATGAGGCAGTTGGGCTGGGAACTTGGAAGTTAGATAGGTTGGGTCTGGGGTCGAGGGCGTCTCTTCAGAGCAGACGGCCAGGCTGAGTCACCTCCTTAGAGAAGGAGCCACCTGTGCCAAGGCCCTGCGACAGAATTCCAGGGAGAGATATTGCTGGGGGTACCCCAGAGCAGGGATGGCGAGGTGGAGGAGGAGCTGTAAGCTGAGGCCCGCTGCGGCAGCAGGCTGAGCCTGGCCCTTCCTGTCTTCAGGAGCTGGAGCAGCAGGGTTCCATCTACACCAAAGGCTGCGTGGGCCAGTTTGAGAAGTGGCTGCAGGACAACCTGGTCGTGGTGGCCGGGGTCCTGGTGGGCATTGCCCTCCTCCAGGTACAGCCTTGGTCTCACCCCCTCCCCACAGCCCGAGGCCTTCCCCCTCCCTCCCCCGCCCCCCAGCCCAAGGCCAGCCTGCCCTTCCTTACCTGCTCTCTGTCTTACAGATATTTGGCATCTGCTTGGCCCAGAACCTTGTGAATGACATCAAGGCAGTGAAGGCCAACTGGTAAGGCTACCAGGGCTGATGGCCACATGCCTGGCCTGGCAGTGGGGGCCTCCTAGGACACTGCTTTGCTCACCACCGAGAGGCCTGTGGGGCATCTTTGTGAGCGTGGTGCTCATTACCCCCTGAGAAAGCCGCTGGGGCTGTGCCAAGGCTGCTTGCCATAGAGCTGTGGGTGTGGGCTTCGTCCATGTGTGTGTGCATGTATCCATGTGTGTGCATTCGTCCATGCATCTGTGTGTGTGTGTGTGTGTGTGTCTGTGTGCATGCTTGCATGCTCATAAGTGCACCTGGAGTTATCACCCTGCTGGCGTGAGTCTAGGGGAGACCCAGCCAGGAGGAAGGGAGTGCACCTATGTCCCCTGGGTGACTGTGGGGCATGTCTGTGTGTGTCCTAGGAGCCTGTTGTCTCAGACCTCTCCATACTCACCATGACCTTGAGCCTGCCAGGAGCCCACCTTGCCCGCTCGGGCACAGCCTCTGACACAAGTCCAACAGTTTCCTCTCACGCTTGCCTCTCAGGATCACATGTGGTGACGGCTGCAAACTACTCAATAAACAGCATTTCGGAAAACACTGCTGTGCTCACGAGCTTGGAAGGTTCTGTTGGCAGCAGGGCTGCAGAGCTCTCCAGTGAGGGCCCTGGCCCGAACCCCACCTCTCCCCAAGGTCTCAGGTCTAGGGAGATTGTGCGCTTGAGACAGCCTTTTACATGGGTTTTAAGTGGTCTGCTTCTGATGATGACTGTGGTCACACCAGCTTTTCAGTGACAGACAGCCCACCCTGTCCTATGTACCTGGCCTCTGGCACCTGAGAGTTGACCGTTCCAACCTCGTGGATTGTTCCGGGCATGCACCTCAAGACTGCTGTGTCTCAGCCTCATGAGAGACAAAGATACGGAGGATGGGTGCTGGTGGTCATCCCTAGGATGAGGGATACCCCTAGGGGACACAGGTCACCTAGCGTTGGTGGATCCTAGTGTGCCGGGGCCTGAAGTGGGTGTCAGAATGCCCAGAGAGCAGCTGAGTGGTAGGAGGGGTGAAAGGAAAGCGCGCAGGGAGTACCCTCAGCCCTGTCTTGGTATCTGAGGGTCAAGTGAGTGCTTCAGGGTCCATCAGTACCCTCTCCGTGGCCTGCAATGCTGCCTTGATGCCTCCAGAGGGCACCCAGGCACCACATTTTCTGCTTCTGGTTTTCCTTACAACCTCACCTCAGCACCATCCCTGCCCGCAAACGTCTACAGAAGCAAAGCAGCTAAGGCTTGGGCAATCTAGCTGCTCGAAGAGGTGGTGTGTGTGAAGTGACCCTTCCCTACCTCTTCCCTGTGTTGGACAGGTGGAGGGATGGCTGGTTCAAAGGTCGCAGCTCTGGTGCCCTCTGTCCCCAAGGTTGCAAGGGTGGAACAGAGTGGTGAGACTAGCCTTGCCTTGGCCTTTATTGGCACTGGAGACCAGACAGGGAAAGGCACGGGCTCATGGGATACCCATGTGCAGTCCGGTGAGGATAACGAGCTGCTTGGGAGGACAGTGGGAACCGTGTGGAGACAGAGCCTCACCCACAGGTGCTGCGGCCGCTCATTTGTAGCTGATTGCTGCGGTGTGGAAATGCAGGAATCTCAGAGAAGCCGGCTCCGCCGTGAGATAGCCAGATTTGAACTCAAACCCGTGGGCAGCACAAACCCCGGATGCAGACCCTGTGTCAGCATCGCTCGCGGTGGCCCTGACTGCTCAGCTACGTGGGGATGCTGGGAGCCGTTGCCTCGTGGGCTGACTGGACAGTGCACCCCTGGCGCCAGGGGGCAGAGCTCCTGATGACCTGCCCGTGGTGTGGTCTGTATACTGCAATAAATACAACACCGTCCCCACCCCACCCACCCCATTGCTTTTTCTCATTTCAGGTGGTTTCGTCTCACCCTCAAAGCTCATGACACCCTTGTGAGTTGCAGCAGCTTTTTCTAGTGAGCAAACAGATTTGGAGAGGGGCGGGAGGCTGCCTAGAGCCCGCAAGGCACGTAGGTCCTGCTGCCCCCTTGTGCTGGAGTTTGGCATTACACCCGTCTTCTTGATAGGTCTGGTGAGACCTAGATGTGGAAATGGCAACCAATGAAGGGTGTAAAGTTCATCGTTACTCTCCAAAAGTGGGTTCAGAATCGTCTGAGGTGCCAGTGACACGGAGAGGGAGAAAGGCAAAGTCCCCGCCCCGCGCTGCCGCCGCACGCTGGAGGCAGATGGCGAGGAGGCGAGCATTCTTGTTGCTATAAAGACGAGCGGCAGCTGGAGAGCCTGGGAGGAGAGTTGGGAAGGGTGCCATTTCTGAGCAACAGTGATCTGGGTTTTGGCTTCAGCGTTGGTAGGGCCTCCAAAGCCTCGGTGGGCTTGGTGTGGGGGAGCTGAGGTGGCTGGAAAGGCGGGAGGGATGAAGAGTGCAGAGCACGGACACAGGAAGGGAAGGTGCCAGGGTATTTAGAACCAAAGAGGGGGAGATGGTGGAGGAGTGGGGACCTGGGCCAGACCTGAAGCTCATCCTGCTACAAGAGCCCCAGTTTTCCACACACTGATTCATGTGTCACCCATCCGCCTCCCCTGCACCCTCCGCTGTTAATCACAAACACAGCGCCACCCTCCCCAGGAGGCCCGGGCCAGAGAGTGCGGGTTCTGAGGCAGAGGCAGGCTGGAGCGGTCGCGCTAGCATCCGCATGTGACCATGTGACCACGTGACCGCCACCCCGTCAACTTCTTGCTCTGACAAGATGCCTCAGACCTCCAAGGAAGGAAGGCTTCTTTGGGCTCCGTTTTGGAGGGTCTAGTCCGCTGTTGCTTGACCCATCCTGGGGGCCTGTGGCGGAATGTAGCACCAGGGGGCCATGGCAGAGCAGAAGTGCACAGGGGGAGGGCCTGGGACAAGGCGTGGACCCAGGAGCATAGCCCAGGACCCGTGCCCTCTAGCTATCCCCCCCCCCCTCACCATCACCTCTCAAGTTATGAAGCTGACGTCGAGTTAACCCATCAGGGAGGTCTTGCCTCTGCACGCTGCTTCCTAAGACCAAGCCTTCAGATGCGAGAGCCTTTGGGGGGATGTTTTAGATCTAAACCATAAGCCGCTTCTCAGTGCACTTTGGGGTCGATTGGACTCCCGCTTCCATTCCCATAGCAGTTCAGGGAGCAGTTCTCTCCGTAGCAAGCGGTCCTCACCCACAGGGGTGCCTTCCCAGGTACTAAGAAAACGCAAGGGAGCAGGCAGGTCTGGCATGGAGGTGGGTCGCTGGCCCACAGTGAGCAAGGCCACATTCTTACTCTGTCAGGGGGGAGGGTACGTGAATAATGCCAAACAGGGTGTCCCCAGCGCACGAGGGTAGGTAGCCAGTGTCTCCCCATCAGGCTAGCCAGAGGAGTTGCCGTGACTCCTGATTACCAGAGGGCAAGATGGGAGAGGGGCGCTGGGAGGGAACAGCCCAAGCTGACCAGCTCTTGCATTTCTTGGTAAGTCAGTCAGATAGGACTAAAGAAACAAAGTATCCTTGGAAACGGTCCTGGGATACAGTCTTTGATGGCACCTGCCCTGGTGACCACCAGAGGGCAGCAGAGTCCAACCCATGCAGCACAGCCCGTCAGCCGGGAGCAGGTGAAAAGTAATCTCTCTGAATAAGCCAGGTGTGTCACTCTTCCAGGCACAGGGAGGCCCACCCTACTGGTGTCAAGTTCAGGTCTTGCCACCTTCTTCACTCACATCCCCCAGGGGCGTGGCGTGACTGACAGCCCCGGGGACGCCTCTGTCAGTGCTTAGGGAGGCTGGTGATATCTGCTGGATAGAGCTGGTGGTGGTCCTGTGTGCGCGTGCGCTGATGCTGATTCGCATTCTGAAGCAATAGGCTCTGTCCAGGCACCTTCATCTGTTAGGTAGGTTTGCTAAGCACCTACTGTGCGCTGGTAGTGTTTCCGTACTTGGAATACAAAGGGAAGAGATCCCCTACATTCCCATGGGGATGCCTAGACCTGGGGTCAGCTGACTTGGCCTGCCAGGACCCAAATATCCTGAGCCAGAGCCACACAGCCACACAGCCACTCAGTTCTGCCTTCACGACAGAGAGCAGCCTGCGACGGGAAGTAAGCAAGTAAGCCAGGTTCCAGGGGCCTCGTGAGCCCATGCAGAAACTGGAATCCCATCTCATTTTCCGCTGTCATAAATCTTTGGCTTTCTTTTGATTTCTCTGCCATTAAAACATAGAAAATTATCTTTAGCTCTGGAGCTGAGCTCAAACAGGCAGATTGTATTTGCCTCTCAGGCTGGTGTTTGCTGTCCCCTGGCCTGAGGACAGGGACAAAGCATCACCACTAGGGGCCAAACTGGGAGCCACAGATGCAGCTGGCAGGCAGGAGTGCAGGGGCTAGCCTGGGGCAGGCGGGAGCGCAGGGGCTAGCCTCCACATTGACTGGGGTGTCATGGCCGGAGTGTGCTTGATGGTTAAGCATGGTGGTTAAGGTGTGAAGCCTTGGTTTCCTCCCCAGCAGTAATAAAGAAATGGAGTTGTTAGAGCAGGCCTCACTATGAAGATAAGACTTTAATTAAAAAAAAATTTTTGTTTGGGCTTTCAAGACAGGGTTTCTCCATATAGCCTTGGCTGTCCTGGACTCATTTTATAGACTAGGCTAGCCTCAGACTCACAGAGATCCATCTGCCTCTGTGTCTCTGAGTGCTGGGATTAAAGGTGTGCGCCATCATGCCTGGCTAATTTTAAGACATTCTAAATACACTGGTAAAACAGGAACTTATTTCAGCTAAAGACAAAACAAAACAGAAGAAAGTGAAGTCTCTCTAGGTTCCCTCTGTTCTTCTCCAGTCCTGACTGTTTGATACATGTGCAGTACATGTATCGAATGTAATGCATGTAATGAATGTAATGCATATTTACTTCTTCAAATATTTGTCATTTCTTTATGCTGAAAAAGTTTCAAACCCCTTTTTCTAAGTTAATATAAAAAGACATTATTATTTTAATGTGGTGTGTGTGTGCATGCCTCTGAGTGCCCATGAGGACCAGAAGAGAGTAGCAGATCCTCTGGAGTCAGAGTTACAGATGTGAACTGCCCAGTGTGGATGGGGACCTGACCTCAGGTCCTCTGGAAGAGAAGAGTACTTGTGAGGTTTCTGTTATTAGCATAAACTACAAACAAAGAACTTGGGGAAGAAAGGGTTCCTCTTTCTGGAGAAACCATCACGGGAGGCGGGGGGGGGGGGGGGAGCCAAGGCAGGAAACTGGAGTCAGGACGGAGGTGGAGACCACACAGAGTGCTGCTCCTTGGCTTAACTGCTATGGCTTGCTCAGCCTATTGTCATCTTTTTCCTTTGCTTTCCTTTCCTTTTCCCTTCCCTCTCCTTTCTTTTTTTCCCTTTCCCTTTCCTCTTTCCTTCCTTTCCTTCTTTCTTTTTTGAGACAGGGCTTCTCTGTGTGTCACTGGCTGTCCAGGAACTCACCCTGTAGGCCAGGCTGGCCTCAACTTCAGAGCTCTGCCTGCCTCTGCTTCCCCAAAGCTGGGATTAAAGGTGTGCATCTCCACTGCCCGGCAGCTTATTTTCTTATATGGCCCAGGACCACCTTCCCAGGGGAGGCACTTTGCCCAGTGGGTTGGGCCCTCCCTCATCAATCGTTAATTAGGAAAACAACCAACAGATATACCACAGGCCAAGCTCATGAAGCCATTTTCTTAATTGAGGTTCCCTCTTCTCGGGACGGTTGAGGTTTGTGTCAAGCTGACAAGCACTGTGCATTGCCGAGCAGTCTCTCCAGCGCATCCTAAGGCAGCAGCTCTCATGACATAGCTTCCCCATCACCTTCTCCTGACTCTCCCAGGCTCTGGTAATCACCCGTTTACTCTCCACACCCAGGACATGAACTTTTGAAAATTTCCACACAGGACTGAGATCATGTGATACTTGTCGTTTTGATTTTGGCTTATTGCACTTAACAAGGTAACAGCCTAGAGCTGTATTCATGCTTTTTCGAGCAGAAGGATTTCGTTCTCCTTTCACTGTTCCTTCAGTAAATATTCTAAATTTCACTGTTTTAAAAAGATTTGTTACCCCAGGTGGTAGTGGTACAGGACTTTATCCCAGCACTGAGGAGGCAGAGGCAGATGAATCTCTGTGAGTTCAAGGCCAGCCTGGTCTACAGAGTGATTCCAAGATAGCCAAGGCTACACACAGAGAAACCCTGTCTTGAAAAACAAAACAAAAGGATGTGTTTATTTTATATGTATTGGCATTTTGCCTGTATGTATGTATGTATGTACATACGTACATATGTATGTATGTATACCAAGTGCTTGCAGTGCTCATGGAGGGTACCGGATTCCCCAGAACTGGAATTATAGTGTGAACCACTATGTGGTGCTGGGAATTGAACCTGGGTCCTTGCAAAAGCAGCAAGTGCTCATAACCACTAAGCCATATCCCTAGTTCCTTCTATATATATAGATATGTATACACTTATGTGTGTGTGTGTGTGTGTATATATATATATATATATATAGTGGCCTTTGTCCTTCATATACATATCAATACATATATATACACTTATACACACACATATATATGTATATACACACATACTTATTTATTTTGGTCTTTTGAGTCAGGGTTTCTCTGTCCTGGACTCGCTTTGTAGACCAGGCTGGCCTCGAACTCACAGCACTCGGCCTGCCTCTGCCTCCCTGAGTGCTGGGATTAAAGGTGTGCATGACCGTGCCTGGCTCCTTCCTTATATTTTTAAATCATCATCTTTAGATTACTTATGATGTGAAATAGGTGCAGACGTTATGCAAATGATTGCTTTGCTTGAGGAATCTGAGAAGGAAAAAGTCTGCATAGGACTGACAAATTGCTCAGTGGGTAAGGACACTATCAAATCCCGGAGCCCACACGGTGACAAGGGCAACCCTGGCACCTGCAAACTGTACTCTGTCCTCCAACCACACACACACACACACACACACACACTAAATAAACACTTTTAAGAAGAGAAGAAGGTGACTTCAGGGCAGATGCAGCCACCACAGGCCTGACTTGGGGCTGACGTTGGCAGCAGAATAACACCAGTCTCACTGTGACTGGCACAGAGCCAGCTGTTGATCTCGCCAGGCCTTCACACACCTTGACTCCATTTTGTGTGCCCATAGAGAACGTTTAATGTCACTTTCCGTATGTCCTCAACGCCAGGGCACTGTCCCCAACTCACGGCTACTGCTTTACCCTCCAGGTGGCGTGTGGCAGGCAGTTGGTGGCCTCTTTAGGTGCTGTCATGCGGCTCTTCCAGCCTGGGACTCTGCCCACTAGGTCAGTCTGGAGCGAGGTGTGATAGAGCCTTCTCTCACACACACACCCAGTAGCCATTGCCTCGCTGGGTAGGGAGATGAGGGACAGGGAGAGAAGTGGCCCCAAGTCTTTGCTGATGGCAGAAGTGATTCCAGCAAAGACCAGCGAGGATCTCATCCCTGCTTCTCACTCTGACATCGCCGAGCATGGTTAGGTCTGGGTCCTGAAGAATGTGCACACCACACTACTAACCCAAAGGCTATCGCTGCAGCGATATCTCCCATCTTCTTTATAGGTGTGCAGAGGTTGGGACGTCACAACCCTGTAGGCCTAAGCATCATTGGAGGCTTCCTTAGCTGCCCAGGTCTTGGCACATCTGTGCCTCAGGTCTGGCTTGCAGAGCTGTGGTGTGTGGGGTTAGTTATTCAGGCTGACCCCCCACCTGGAGGAAGGCTGCTGACAGGGAGACTGGGCTTCTCCGGTGCCTCACACCTCCGTCTTTCTCTGAGGGAAACTGTAGCCACGGACCCAGCACTCAGGTCCTTGGCACTCAGTCAGCGAGGACACAGACTCATCGCTGGCCTTTAGAAGTGATCTGTTCAAATAAGCGGTGTTCAGGGGGCCAAAAACTGCATGAAAAGAACCCCCTCTCCCAGTTATCTTCTTCGTCTTCCTGGGGGAGGGGCTACCGTTACCAGCTCTGGTTGTGCCACAGTGTCCCCCCCCCTCCTCCGAGAGATGGCATGTTTACTAGAAAGCAAGTCTCAAGAGATGAAGCAGGCCAGACCTAAACCCTGACTTCTGATCTTGCACTGGCCAGCGGCCCTGGGAGACAGTTGTCCCCCAGTACATGGAGATGTTCTGGACCCTTCAGCCACAGCAAACGGGCGACAGTGACAGTGAGAGGTTGGCCGAACGGTGTGGCGACCACCCCCCCACAGCACTTTCTTTGTATGAATTGATGCATCCAGCATGACCCAGCAACACAGGAGATGGTGTGTCTGCCCCGAGATGCGGGGCCCACGCAGCCCAGGGTGCACCCTGAGGGCAAGGATAGGCAGCCGCCACTCTTGCACACCCATGTGCCTATAGAATGAGTGCTTGGAAGTGAATTGCTGGGTTGAAGGACGTGTGCTGTTTTTATTTCTGTAATGCACTCCCCGCCTTGGCCTCTGATGATGTTGTGGCCATGTGCAGCCCCACAGGCAGTGCAAGGCGACACCGTGCCCGGCCGCTAGTGGCCTTTGTCTGTCCGTCTCGTCTCTGCTGTGCCGTAGGGGGAAGCCACCTTCCTCAGAGCTTCTTCTCTGCCGTGAGCGTGGCTGAGTGTCTTTTTCTACAGGACTGTGGAAGGTGGCACAGCCAGGAGGATGCAGTAGGAGGCCCCCAGGCAGGGGAGTCCAGCGCGCCAGTGGTGCTTCCGTCCAGCAGAAGGTTTTAGAGTGCTGAAGTCCTTGTCATGGGGCACAGGAGCAGAGATGGTACTGCTGGTGGAGGGAAGGGCCTAAGCAACGGTCCAGGGGGGTGGGGGCTAGGATGGGAGTCCCTGGCATCCAGCTTTGCCAGGCTGTTTCCTCTTTGCTGCCTCACAGCTGGAGTTCCAGTGCAATGCCAGGCAGAGAGGGGCATTCCCCACGCCTCAAAGAAGGTGTCTTGTAGAGGGATCCTACTCCAAAGCCACAGTGAGGGAGCGGGGTGGGCGGGGCTCGCTGCCTCCCTTGACCTTCCCAGCCCCTCCACCAGCCAGAAGCCTACATCCTCATTAGCACGGTTCAGCAGCCAGCCTGGTAATTGATCTGCCTCTGGCCCAGTGTGGACATCGGCTAATGGGGATGAATGGGGCGGGTGGTGCTGTGAGGGATGGTCACCTGGAGCCCACACAGGGCTCAGAGGCAGGCAGGCCACGGAGGTGCTGAGCTAGCCTGAAGGTCTGCTGTCCCCAGCCGCCTCTGCCTACCCTGCCCTCACCCCAGCTGCCTCTGCCCATCCCCAGCCGCCTCTGCCCACCCTGCCCTCACCTGGCCTTGCACCTCACCTGCAGCAGGACAAGCTGATGGTGGACAGAGTGAGTGGCCCTGGAATTCAGCTACCACTGGCCCTAGGAACAGAAGCTAATCCTGGAAGGAGACTCCAGTTTTGGCAAGCATTGGTGAGGCTGTGAGCAGGGTAGCCATAAGGTTAGGCAGGCAATGTCTCCAGTTACTCACTGAGGGCACCCTCCAGAGCTGGGCAGCTGTGGGGCGGACCTGAAATGGGATTCATTGTAGGCAGCCAGAATCCTTATTCATGATGAGATTCTCTTGTTTAGTCAGCCAACAAGTATTTACTAAGTGCTTACTGTGAGCTGGGCTCTGTGAGGCCCGGGTAGACATGAGGCGGTCAGGTTCACCCCGTGTGCGAGGGGAAAGGGTACTAATGAATATTCAGAAGAACGAGAGATGAAGTTTGGTGATGGTACTACTTAAAAAGGGACCTGGGAAGTGTACTGAGGAGGTACGTGTCCTGGGACCTGAATCAGAAAAACATTCCAAGCGAAGAAGACAGGCCTGGGGTGGTGGGCTGGGTACATTGAGAGGACAGAGTGGCTGCTGCTGCTGAGTTGTGACCCATGAGGAAGAGATAAGGCCAGAAACTGGTTAAACTAAAGCAAGGAGATTCGTGGTTAAGGCCAGAAGCCCCATGCAGGCCCAAGGGGTCACGTCCTTCTTCCAATGTGGTGCTGGCCAATCACAAAGGCAGAGGGACATGTCACCTGGCTCAGCTGGGCCCTAAAACCTGAGGGAGGGCACGCTTCAGAGACCGAGTGCCTCCCCCTCTACATCAAGGACCTCCCCACCCCCAAACTGAGACTGTACCAGAAATGGTAAAGGTAGAGAGGACTCCTCTCTGACCCCCTCCCCCCGGTGGAAGTTGGCTCAGGTACCACAAGCACACAGGCTTTCTGCCTTGTCTAGCCTCACATCCACTGTGAGCCTGACTCACGCAGGGCTCCCCACAGCCAGGATGCCTGTGATGTGCGTTAAAGAGGCATGGTAAAGCCTCTCACGGGGCAGGGCACGGGGGGGGCAGGGGCGGCCTGCAGTTCTTTTAGGATCTCAGATAGAAAAACCCACGTATGCTGTTTTACGGGCAATTTAAGTGATTTTCAAGGGTGATGTTGACTGTTCTCTTGATTTCTGCCATATGCACTGATTCTGCTGTTGGAGACCCAAGCTGTTGCCATGGTTCTTGTGGGGCTACGTGGCACCTCAGACAAGATGTGAGCAAGTGCTGGAATCCCAGGGAAAAGGCCTCGCAAGGAGGATCAGAAAGGCTCAGCCTTTGCTCTCAGGACATGGCGATGCTCCCAGATCCCTGTTTAGTTTGCTACACCTTCACTGATGCCTGTTCCCTCATTCCTTCTCTCTCTTCCTCCCTCTGTCCCTTCTCTCCTCCCTCCCTCCTTCTGCCCTGTCCCCCATGTAGTCCAGGCTAGCCTGGAACTTTGATCCTCTTGCTAGAATCCCAGGTGTGTGCCACCACTCCCAGCTTACTCTGGAAGGTCATGGGGTTTGCAGCGCTCTGTCGCTGTGACCAAGTACCACAGGGAATCGCCCTAAAGGACTAAAGCTTATTTGACTCATGGTTTCAGAGATTTCCGTCTGAAGTCTCCTGGTTCCTCTGTGGCTGGCCTGAGACAAGAAGGAGTATCTGGCCCGTGGGTACAGGGATGGAGGAAGTTGCTCGCGTTATGACGTAGAGGAAGAGAGGAAGGGCCCAAAGACACGGCATCCTCTTGGCTGGCCCCCAGATGCCTGCTTTCTCTGGCGGGTTGACCCATGGACTTGGTCACCAGCCTCCCGGTCCAAACACCACCAGCTGGGGACAGCTGTGGGGGACATTGTGCAACTAGATTGTGACCATCCTTCGCAAATGTTCCTTCCTGTCCCTTGATGCCTCTGACCCTCCGGTAGGCTTCTCCATAGCCTCATTCAGAGAAAATGACAGTCTGGTTCGCCCTCTCTATCAGTGGGTTCTGTGTCTGTTAATTCAACCAGCCGTGGCTCAAACATTCTAAAAATTACGCCTGCACTGAGCACGGGCAGGTTTCCCGCTGTCATTATTCTCTAAACAATATGGTGTAATAACTATCTGCGTAGCATTTGTTAAGTATAATAAGTAATCTGGAGATGATCTAACACGCCTATGGGTGTTATGGTTTAAAATGTGAAATGCCTCCATGTACTCACGTGTGCGAACACTTGGCCCCTCGCTTCGGTGTTGAATTTTGTGCACCTGCCTCACAGACAGGGGAGGCCTTGAGCATGATTTCTACTTCTGGTTCTGGCCTGGGCATTTTGCCTCCTGATCTGCCTCACTCTCCTGACATAGTCAGGCACTCCTGCAGTCACGCCTCTCACACCATCGTGGACTGGTGCCCCTGAGGCGAGAGCCATGGTCTCAGCGTGTGGGGAGCAGAGGCGGCAGGATGTGGCGTTTGCGGCCAGAATTGGCTACGTAAGGAGTGCAAGGCCAGCCTGAGCCGTATGAGACTCCATTTCAAACAACAGCAACAGCAACAGCAAAAAACCCTTCCCCTCCTTAAGCTGCTTTTAAGTCCAGTGATGAGAAAAGCCATGCAATGGAGGTCCTGGACCAACTCCCTGAAGGTGTTCAGGGATGACTCTATGGCTTTTGGGTTACAGATCTTTGCAGGGTTTGATCTAGAAAAAGCACTTGTTAAATTTCATCAAGTTGTGAGTTTTAGAAATAATAATTTCTTAACAATCAAAAATAAAGAAAGAATGCCTTTAATTCGATAAAAGCCATCTAAGAGACCTGTGGAAAAGAAACCTGGTAAAGGCATTGATAGACATGTAGAACAAAACTTCATTCTATTTTTTTTCTCACTATGTAGCTCTGGCTGTCCTCACTCTAGACCAGGCTGGTTTCAAACTCTCGGTGATCCACCAGCCTCTGCCTCCCCAGGGCAGGAATTGAAGGTGTGCCCCACTGTGCCCACCTGACCTTTACTCTTAGCGTTGGGGCATTAGCAGAAGGATGGGGCTGCAGACACTGACCCTCAGTACTTCCCTGCCAATGTAACAATGTAAGAAAATAAATAAGTCTGAAGATTAGACAGGAGGAGATGAGGGCAGGAACTAGCTTCCCTCTCGTTTCCAGCTCAGCAGGTACTTAGTGCTTATTAAATTGAGGAAAAATTCGGTGAGTTGGACATTGGAAGCTGCTTAGGGAGAGCCTTTAATATCAAGAGCGTCAGAGAGTCCCTGTGTCTGGCAAGTTCAAATGGCTTTGCCAGAATGATGGGTGATGCTGTTTCCTTAAGACCAGAAGGGAATATGGTATCAGGAAAGACTTGGGCTTCAGATGAATTGGTGTTGGTCTAGAAGGCCGATGAGATGTTCAAGTCAGTGGAATCTCAGCAGTGAAGGAAACAGTGGGCATCTGGCTTCCAGAATGGGAGCATGGTGCTGGGGACAAACTAGGAAGCATGCTCTAGCCGGGAGTTGCTGCAATAATTAGAGTTCCGGAGACTTTCTGCTTGCTTTCCTGAGTCATATGGAGCCAGAATATCCTACTGTTTTCTGCAAGGCTTGAAAATAGAGTCAACTTCCTGTCTCTCGTCCATTTCTTGCCAGCTTTGGGTTCTTAGAGCATCTGTGATGTGCTCGGCACAGTACCAATGGCTGGCAGGTCACTGAGCATCATGCTGCTGCTCCTGCTGGCCCCTGTCTCTTTCTCACTGTCTGAGGGTTCCTTTGTGGAGCCCACCCATGTTCTCTGAGGAGAGAGTGCTCAGAACCCAGGTGTATAACTGTGTCCCAGCTTCCTGCCAGTGGAGAGGAGTGGCTGGTACTCTGGGGCCTTTGTTGAGAAACACATGCCTCTCCTTAAAGCTCCAGACCCGCCCACGGCTGCTCTCCTGCCCACGGCCCTCTGCAAAAATGACATAGAGAAACACAAGGTCAGCAAAACATGGCCAATCTTGGTGGTCTCACTCAAGCCCTTAGACCCAGCCTTATCTGATGTCAGAGTTGTTCCCCCCCCCTTTGTTTTTCGGTTTCTGCCACCTGCAGTCAAGAGTTTTGACTAAGGGCCAAGAAGGTGGCTCAAAGGGTGAAGGCGCTTGCCACCAAGCCTGAAGACCTCAGTTTGGTCTCTAGAGTACACATGTTGGAAGGAGATAACCAACTCTTGAAAGTTGTCCTTGACCTCTCTGCACACTGCAGTGACCCTCCCCCACCAATAAACACAAACATAAATGTAAAGACAGTAATTAAAAAGAGTCTTGAGTGCACGCATGTAATCGCAGCACTCAGGGAAGCAGAGGCAGGAGGATCACTGTGGGTTTGAGCCTGGTCTACAAAGCAAGTCCAGGACAGCCAAGGCTACACAGAGAAACCCTGTCTAGAAAAACAGTAACAACAAAAGAGTTGATTGATGAGATGGGGAAATGAGAGCCGCTGGGGCTGGGTGGACTCGTCCCCTCGGGAGAAGACAGTGCAGACAGAGCTTCTGACTGGGTCTGAGGCTGGCAATCCTGCCTCTTGCCCCGTACCTGAGGAATGAGGGCCAAAACTTGGACTAAGTGCTGTTTTTTGTGAAGTCAGATTTTTTAACACAAACAGGATAAGATGTACCCCCTTTAAGTGCGTATTCCAGTGTATACTGTAAGTGCACTTTCCCCCTCTGGGAACTTCCACCACAATTAGGATGGAGAACCTCCGTCACCCATCACCAGTCACCTGTCACCCGGAAGGCACACTGAGGTTCCTCAGCAGACCCTCTATTCTGCTCTCCCTCTCTTGCCACATGCCCTCAGGCTGCTTTCTGTCACCGAGGCTGACTGTTTTCTTCAGTCTCCATATCTGTGGGTTCCTCAGCCTCACATTCACCAACCTATCATCAAGAACCTTTAACACATTGCTAGCGCACAGTGTTTCCTTACAGTTGTTTTTCATTGCCATTATTCTCTAAAAGACACAGCTATTTACATAACACACACTGCGATTGTGAGTCATCTGGAGGTGACTGCAGCCCAGTGGGAGACGTGAGTCAGTTCTGGGCAAACCCAGGCCCCTGTCTAGGATGTTGAGGCCTCCTCCAACGTTGGTGTCTGTTGGGACACGGGGTCTGGAACCACCGTGCCTTGGTGGAGGCTCAGCTTCACAATTAATCCTCAGAATTTGGGGGTTCCATATTTTCAAATCTGCCAACCAGCAACAAGGTATCTGGAGCCCCACATCAGTGTCTGTGGCCCTCTGTGGCCCTCTGTGGCCCTCTGCGGATGACATGGCAGCGGCCCGAGTGTGCATGCTTCCAGCCGTGGCATGGTTCACCTCTGTACAGTGGTTAAGAGCGCTAAAGCTCTGGCAATGGACCTGGGCTCAGTTCCTGGCGCCCACATCACATGGTGCACAATTCTCTGTACTCCAGGGCACCTGGCGTGTGTGTGGAACTCAGGAGCTCATGCAAGCAGAGTTAAACACATGAATGTAAATAAATCATTAGAACACAGAAAGTAACTCCTAAGGGAGCTATGACTTTACAGTGAGCCGTGAATACTTAAGCAACACCAGCCACCAGCGGAGCGAATGTCGCTTTCATGAGTTACCAGGCGCTACCTTCCTAGCCTTTGGTGCTTTCTCTGGCAACTTCCCTGTTTTAAATAGGCTGAAACATGAGGCAGAGGTGCTGGGAAGGGTTCCTAATCACAACAACAAGAAGAAGGTTTCTTTGTGTCTCACAGAGGAGTACATACGTTAAATAAACCTCCAGCCGGTTGATCCATGGTGCCTTGGAACATGAGTTCAATGACAAGCCTCTCACTCTTTCTCTCTCTCTCTCACACACACACAAAGAGATAGTGTTGTACCTTTCAATAGAAAACACATGCCACTAAGTTACATACCGACCAATTGACAAAAATGTGAACGGAGGCCTGTGGGAGCCCAACCCCATTTTCTCTGGAGTAACGGATCCTTTGTTCCTGCGATTTGTGTCTCCAGGACTTCAAAGGCCGTTTTTACAAAAACTGGGATGGTACTGTTCATGAATTCAGTGCTTCTGAGCCTCTGTGTTCGCATGATGCTTCTGGGGTTGGCGCATGCTCCCAGGGGTCCTGGAGGTGTGCGGCTTTACTGGTGCTCATGGCCCTGCGGCTTGTTTCTTTCTTCACCCACCGTTGGTGGAGCCTTTGAGCGGTTTGGGCCATTACAAAAAGCTGCCATTAACTTCTGTGTACAAACCATTGTGTGGCCATGTGTTCCCACTTGTAGTCTGTGTGTTTCTGTATGGGTGAATGAAGTATTTGTTTAATCCTCATCGCTGGGTCAAGTAGCCTCATCTGAGGCAGGAGATGACATCTGGAGCTTTAGGGCATGCAGGATGTCACACAGCCCACAACTGTCGGCAGGGAACACGACTTCTCTGGTGACACCTGCGCGTCCTTGTTTGGCCAGCTCTGTAGGGACAGGAGAAGGGCGTTGGCTCTGCCAGTGTGCCTTTTTGCTGCTGGGGTTGAATGCGTCAAAAGTTTGTGTGCCGGAGCTTGGCTGCCAATGCCGTCATATTGAGACATGGGGCCCTTGAGAAATGGTTGGGACATGGCGAGTGCCACGGAAGGATCAGCCCGTCAGAGACCGGTGGAGCGCCTGCGGAGTGCTGCTTTAATCAAAGTGAACTCTGGCCACTGTGCGACACCTCCATTACACTATGATGGGACAAGGCATGGCCAGATGCCTGAGCTGTGCTCTAGCACTTCCCATTCATAGAAGTGTGGACACTCTTCTTTATGAAGCCCCTTGTCCACAGTATTTGTGTGTATGGATAGGACAGCTGTCTTCGCTGTCCCCGGAAGCACAGGGTGAGAGGTCTCTAAGACCCACTCAGCTGTCTCGGTCAGTGGTTCCAGGTCTGCAGTAAGCCTGAGCAGCAAGGCAGGCAGCACCCACAGCCTCTGAAAGCATGGGTCCCATCTGAGCAGTACCTTCTGTGTCGGTGTGCATGCCCAGCCAGCGCCTGAAGATGCCCACTTGTGCCCGCTCACGTTCTCAAGCCACAAGCACTCACGTATGCAATGAAACTCAGAGTTATGGCCCTGGGGGACACGGTTGTTGACATACATACTTTTGTTCATTTTCTGTGCTGTTTGTCTCCCGCATATTGGCGAGAACAGGCTCTGGGCTCAATGAGCCTCCAGGCTGTCAGCAGGCACAGACGCTTCTGCGTGCAAGCACACATGGGGCTGTTACACATGGAGGTCAGGGATTTGGGTGACGCTCTCAGGAGCCATCCGCTTTAGTATCTGAGATGGGCCCTAACCAGGGGCTTGCAGACTTGGCTAAGCAGGCTGGCCATGGACCCCAGGGTCCTCCTGTGTCCAGCTCACCAGTCCAGGGATTGCAAGCACATACCGCTACTTTCAGGCTTTTAGGTGGGTGCTAGGAGTTAAACTCAGATTCTCATACTTGCAAGCACTTTACCAACAGAGGCATTTCAGACCTTGAATCATTACATTGACTTGTGATGGGATTTTTGTAGTGGCCCCCTTAAGGGTCACGTGCCAATTCTGCTAACTGACACATCTCTGCTGTGGGACCTTGAGCTCTGAGCTGAAGTCTGACTCAGAGAGTGAGAAACAGCTGGAGCGGGCTCTCAGGAACCCGTGTGTCCTCCTCCCCTGTCTCACCAGGCTTGGTGTCCCAGCAGGCTCTCCAATCCATTCTCAACACATTTGGAAGTTTCTGTGGCTTGCAGCCAGCTACCCCCTCCCCCCATGCAAGGAGAAGTTTCTGCGGCTTACAGCCAGCTACCCTGCATGCTGTGGTTGGCATTCCTCTCCCTCCTGGACTGGAGTCCTTAGTGCCAGCCTGTCCCTCCAACTTCTGCTTCCTGCCCCTTGCTTGGCCTCAGGAGACTCTGAGAAAGGACTGGGAGCTCAGGCAAGCCCAAGGCTTGGGGAGCAGGGGCCGTTAACTCTCAGGGGCTCACCTTATCAGTCTCTAAAATGGGACCCATCACCCATTTCGCCGTCTGCCACACATGGGCACCGATTCCAGTACTGGGGAGAAGAGGGAGAGAGATGGTGACTGTTCAGTTAAGGAGGTATCAAAGGAACTCCCAATGCCTCAGGGTCCAGCTTGGGAATGGTCCATACCTCAGTCGGTGTCCAGCCAGAAACTTTGACCACCATAATTAAGCAAAGAAGAAAAGTGTGAAGGTTCATCTAGAACGGGGGAACCAGGTCCAGGTTTTTAGACCCATTGTAAGTCAAGAGTATTGTTAAGTAGGAAACACGCTAACTCCCTGAAACCCGCAGAGGATTGCGGCTCACTCCGCTGAGTGTGCTGGCCTCAGAAGTGTTCATTAGCGTCGTTGGGCAAATCATTAACACAAGCCTACTTAAAACAAAGCGCTGAACATCACAGGTAATTTATTGAACATCACACTGAAAGTGAGAACAGGACAGTTGTCTGCAAAAGCTCTTCCACCGTTGTAAAGCTGCACCGTTCTAGGCTAAACCACTGCAATACAGGACCATCTGACATGCACAGCTATGAGGTAGTCTCTAGAGAGCTGCACTAGGATGAGCACTCTGTCTGCTAAGACTGAAGGAGCAGACGGCCAGCCTGGCTTCCCTGGCCAGAGCTGGGACCACAGGGAGCAGGGTGGGGCTGCAGGACTGACATGAAGCCAGAGTGGCCTGTGGTAGGAAAGGGGTCCTGGGGTGCCGCTTACTCCCTGGCAGGGTGGGAGGAGTGAATGGAAGACAAAAGCCATGGTGTCCCTTGTTGTTTGAGGTGTGGGGTTGGCTTCAGGCAAGCACACAGCAGGCTCCTGAGACATTAGGTGCCAGCACAGTAACCCCTGAGGTGTAAGCAATGGAAGGCCTGGGACATCAGGCTCCCACCAGGACCCTCTGAGGACAGCTTTGTTCCCATTCTTTCTCTGGCCCATTGTCTGTGGGTAGGAGGGCTGAATGCCTCTCCAAATGTACCCCGCGTGGCACCAGCAGCCTGCACACAGGCTGTGCCCTATCATGGATGGAGGTTGTGGCACTGCCTAGGCCTAGACAGGCAGGTAGCCAGGGCCTTTCTGAGGGGGCTGCTGGGAAGGCTGAAAGAAGGACATTCTCCAGTGACCCGGCTTTCAATTCTACCCTGTAGACCGTGGAGGATACCGGGGGCGTTGAGCAAATAGGTGTGGAATGGTCCAGAGCTGCCCAGTTTCAGGGAAGGAAAGGGAGGGGAAGTAGGGTTGTGTGTGAAGGGGGGGTCCCTTGGTTGGGGGAGGTGGAGCCAAACGCTGGCCTCTGCGGAGGACACCCCAAGGTTACCTTGGCCTGCGGTGAGAGCCTCGGAGCCGCTAGCTGTGGTGACAACAGCGAAGCCAGCCTCTCTGAGTTTTATTATCATTCAAATGAGGATGTGGAGAGGTATTTCATTTGATTGGTAGAATAATAGGAGCCATTTATCTACCTTCTCTCAACCTTTCATATCTGTTTCGCTATTTTATGGGATCACATACATCATAGTAAAGGCAAAAATGTATTTTTTTCCCCTTGACTCGGGGGCTGAGGAGGGGTGAGGCTGGGATGGGAAGGAGGCTCTGGCAGTGGCTGGCAGGAGCTGAAGGAAATGAAATCGAAAGAGACTATTACTGCTGACAGACAGCTATGTCTGAAAGGGAATAAGAATCTCCCCAGTGCAGCAAGCTTGAAGAGTTTTAAATGGAAGACCTAACAGCCTTCAGCCCTGGATCCATGGAGAGCAGAGGCCAGGGGGAGGGCTGGTGGCGGGAGGGGAGGGAAGGAGGCAGGGCATGCAGTCAGGAGGTCCTCCAGAAGGACTCTTGTCTTTTGTTTGTGTGTGACTGAAAAAGTTCAAACATCACGGGTGAAAGTCCTGGCGCCCACCCGCCCCAGCCCTGGTTCCTGTGCCCAAACCCAGGGGCAGCTTTTGTCTGAGTTTGTGCTTACATAGACACTTTAAAGGCAGCAGTTCTGTTTTTGTGGGTGTTTCCCCCTTCCTAGACAGGGTTTCAGCCCATTTTCACTCAATAGTGAGAGACTAAATAGTAAGCACTTGTGGATCTAGGCTGTTCCCAGAACGGTCACGCAGAGTTCCTGTGCCCTCAGTGCACACTTGGGCAGTTCCCAGATTTTCATAATTACAAATGGGAGTCAAGGAACAGCCTTTTTCCTCCTTGCAGGTACAAGGACAGGGTTATCTCCAGAGCAGGTGAGTGGTGGACTTGCCATGCTGTGTGTGTGTGTGTATGCATGAGTGTTTACATGTGTATGTATGTATGTTTGTGTGTGTGCTTGTGCATGTGCCCACATTAGCCACACTACCTTCGAACGGTGAGTAGAGGCAGTTCTGGAGTGTCATGCGTGGGGCCATCGGGAGCAGGAGATAGGTGGCTAAAATAGAGTACCAGAGCCCTGCAGAACTTCAGGGCCTTGCGAACTGCCCAGGGGAGTGGAGCCTTTCCCGTCGCCTGGTCTTCTTGTCTCTGAGGGACTCCGGCCATTCCAGCAGCTTCCAGCCTTCTCCTGATCTAATCTCAGGACTTAGAGCCTCCTGTAAAACTCTGAATGAGCAAGGTGTGCTCTCTTGACCTTCATCTGTGAGTCAGTATATTTCTTCTGTGAAAAGACAGTCATCCGGGCTTTGGTCACTTGGAATTGAAAAATAGTTGATGGATGCCATGGCTCTTCCTGAGGCTTCAGAGACCGGGAGCCTGTCAGGGGTCAGGTGATAGCATAACAAAGCCAGGGCCAGGGATCTGCCAGCCCTTGCTCTGAGGTGCAAGCCCTGTGAGGGCCTCCTGTTCTCACTGACAGCATGGACGCTGCTAGTTTCATCCTGGTGACAGGGTGGGGGTCTATCCTTCTGAATCTGCCCACTCAGCCCTCAGGGATGCTTTCAGGGGCCTTTCCAGAGGAGGCCTCTCTCTCTCTCTCTGCGTCCTCTCCCCCCAGCCTGGGGCTGGGTGACACTGATTCTACCAGTGGTCAGGCCCTCCCCATCCTGTTTCTGCCCCCTCACCCCACCTAGAGTTGAGGTTGGAGGTGCAGGCTGAATGGAAAAGTAGAGAAAGCAACAAGGTGGCTTCCAAAGCCCAGGCCTCAGCAAAGAGGCAGGTCTGGGTGCTATCCCCTCATTTCTAAACTTGTCCCAGAGACTTAATGAACAGGCTCAAGCTCGAAAGCATGCCAGGGTCAGAGCACTGTAGTTGGAGTTCTCTCAGGTTGTGGGGACAGGATGGGTGTGGTGGTATGAACAGGCATGGCCCCCATGGACCCTGTGTGAATGCTTGGCCCAAAGGGGGTGGCACTGTTAGGAGGTGTGGCCTTGCTGGAGAAGGTGTGTCGCCACAGAGGCAGGCTCCAGCCGGGCCTCCTGGGGCAGGAGGCGTAGAACTCTGTGCTGCTTCTCCAGCGCCGCCATGCTTCCCACCATGATGGTTCTGGACTAAACCTCTGAAACTGTAAGCCAGCCCTAATTAAATGTTGACCTTTATAAGGCTCGTGGCCATGGTGTCTCTTCACAGCAACAGAAACCCTAACTAAGACAGTGTGTGTGTGTGTGTGTGTGTGTGTGTGTGTGTGTGTGCGCGGTCACTGTGCCCTTCAGGCTCAGTCTCCAGGGCTGGGGGAGGGTAAGCCACTCAGCTGCAGCTGTGGATCTGACTGGATCTCCCTTAGGGGTAGGGTGAGGCTCAGGTGTCCTGGTCCTGTGGGGTGCTGTGACAGTAGGTGGGGAGGCAGCCTGGTGGGCTCCTCAGCTTCCGGAGCCTGGGTAGAGCAGCCCACTGCCCAGGAAGGGCCTCCAGGGCTCTCTAAGTTGTTGCTGAGGTGAGGCCACAGCCAAACTGCCTTGGCCCTTGCAGAAACCAGATGGGTTCACAGATGCCTCATCTCCTGCCAATGCAGAGGGGACATGGCATCCAGGAACCAGCCGTCCTATGTGTGTGTCAGGAGAGCCAGGGGACAACACAGACTGATGACCCATCTGCCACTCCACCTAGAGCCTCTGGAATCCAGGGGCAAGGAGATAGGGTGAAGGGATCCTGACTAACAAACAAGCAGCCATGACCAGGACTTACTTTGTGCTGTAGGCACAGGGCAGAGAGTTAAACACAGGAGCGTATGGCAGGGGCAGGATGAGGTTGCCGCTCAGACCCATGAGCATGGCCAGACTCCTGACAGGGCCTGGAGCCCTCCTAGGTCAGACGGCTCCTCTGCCCTTCCCTCCCCTGGCACCCGCTCCCTATGCCCCAGCTTCGAGGTCCTTCCCTCTGCAGTGTACTGGTTGGGGACTCGTCGAAAGAGAGAGCAGGCTTGGTGCACAGTCATTCTCTCCTGTGCTCTGGGAGGTCCCCACTTGGTGAGAGCCAGCGACAGGAAGGCGCTGGTGAGGCGGGAGGAAGCCAGGGTGACTTAGGAGTCAGAGAAGTGGCCTGAGGCTGGCTGGGACCTGTGTGTGTGTGTGCGTGTGCATGTGCATGTGTGTATGCCTATGCTCATGCAGAGGGCCTCTGCCAGCCCTGCAATTACAAGTGATTCACCACTGCAGTTAGTCTTTTAAATTAATTAATTAAAATTTTTATTAGATGTATTAGTTTGTGTGCACTGCATGTGTGTCTGTGTGCCATGTGCACGCCCGGTGCCTATGGAGGCAGAGGGGGCTGTCGGCTCTCCTAGAACTGCAGTTACAGATGGCTGGGAGCTGCCATGTTGAGGCTGGCAGCCAAGCCCAGGTACTCTGCAGGAGCAGCCGGTGCTCTTAACCTCTGAGCCACCTCTCGGGCCCCCACACCTAGTCACTTTTGGGGGAAGGGCTGGGGATTGAACTCAGGTCCTCAAGCTTAGAAGCAGACTGAATCCTTTCCCAGCCCCTGCTCCCCCTTGCCTCATGTTCTCCACAGCCCTCAGCGCTGACTGAAACCGTCCGCGGTTTGAACATCTGTGTCCACTCTATCTCTTCTCTCCCGTCTGGGTGGTCGAGGGGCCAGTGTGCTGATACTAGCGGCCTCTCGGGCTCTGGCCAGCAGACGGTGGGGAGTCTGGGTGTAAGCAGCAAGGAACCTTGGGCTGCGTCTCACTGTGAGGAAAATCAGGAGGGAGCTGGGCATGGCCGCTCACACCTGTCATCCTAGCATCCAGGAGGCTGAGCTAGGAATCTTCCCTAGGCTCCAGGCCAGCTAGTGAGTGAGACGCTCTCACTTCCCTACCCCAGTGTACGCTACGATGACTAGACTGTAGGTGTAGACCCACCCACGGGGGTGGGTGCCATATGCTTCAAGCCTGGCAGCTTGCGCCTGGGTACCAGGCCGAGCTCTGCCCGCCCTGCAGCCTCTCACTTGGCGGAACCTCTGCTGATTTCCCGTGGCAGCCTGCCGCTCTGCACTCGAATTTCCTCTCCACTCAACATGTCCTTCCAGATCACCTGTAATTTATTGTTTTAAGACCGCAGAAGCAGTGTCCCTGGAGGCACATTTGCCTGGGCTGGCCTCTGGCAGCCCCACAGCGTGCAAGCTCACCCAGTCCTGTAGAGCCCGCAGGCACTCCGCTGGCTTCAGAGGCCTAGGCTGGAATGTCCCAGGGAAATATGTCTGTGCCAGCTGGTTCAGGGGCCAGACCATCTGGCCAGGGCGTCTCCTGCCAAGGGTGGCTCCAGCTCTGGGGCCTTGGAACCAAAGACTTACCAGAAGCAGAGGGTACCTGGGGAGGAGTGAGGATGAGAGTGGGGGGGCGGGAGAGAGAAAGAGAGGAGGAGGAGACGGGAGAAGGGGAGAGGAGGAAAGGGCAAGGGTGTGGCCTCTGAGTCCAGGTGGATTTAAATCAAATTGCAAACCAGAGTTTTTTGGTTGTTTTTTTTTTTTTTTTTTTGAGTGAAAGGACACCGTAAATTCCAACTCAGGCCATACGTTATCAGCTCCAGGAACTAGGCCATAAGACACCAGGCCCTGGGTCTAGGCCATAGATCATCAGCTCCAAAAAGAGACCATAAAATCCCCCACCCAAGAACCAGCCTGGAGATAACCACGAGAACAGGAAGATATCTCAGGATGGGCATCTGTGCTGGGCAGCTTTACCTCATCTTGCGGTAAACCGTGGCACAGGAATGCAGCCCACTGACCACCTGGACACAAGCCAGTCAGGAGTAACTTCCTCAGCACCCACCAATGAGGCTTCAGATTACCTGACTCACACTAGAATTCTCCTAGTTTCCTATAAAAAGGCCTTCACACCTTGGCCTGGGGTCCGTCGCCATTTTTTAAAGTGGTCTGACCCTTTCATGCAGGTCTCTTGCTTTCGAGAAACCAACACTCTTGCCAACTGCATATGTGACTGGTGGTCTCCGGGCTGCACTTTCAGCCGTAATGGGAGCAGAGAAGTATGTGGGAGGGGCTGGTGGCAGGGTGCGGGGTGCGGGGTGCGGGGTGTGGGGTGCAGGGTGCAGGGGGTGCAGGGGTCATGGAGACACATGAACTTTTGGGCTTTTGAAGGCTAGCTGTCTGTGGAAAGGTGTTCTACAAGACAAGCTTGGGGGGCAGATCCAATTAAAGGGGCCACAGCCTTGCCTACTGCCCCTGTCACCTTGGCACTTGCTGGCTCCCAGAGCATCTTAGGGTTTGAGACGTGCTCTGTGCACCAGGGCGGTGGAGAAGACTCGAATGTTTATCCGTTCAGCACTGAAGGAGGGGATGGTGGGGCTGCCCAGACTCTTCAGGCTGATGAGGCTTTGCCTCTTGGGGGGAGCTTGAACTCAGACAGGCCCAGGAAGCAGAGGCCTGAACCTGGAGGTGCCAGAACGGAATGAGACAGAGGAGTCACCCGAAGGTGACAGGGAGGGTGGGCTGAGGGCCGGGGCTGGAGCCTGCTTGCTCTTTGTCACTCTGAGTGTGACAGACCAGCTGCTGGACCCAGAACCAGACGCCAGGAGGGGGGCTGGGCACCGGAAGAAATGCTCCTCGGGTGAGTGTGGAGACAGGATCTGGCTCAGCACATCCCCTCCTGCAGAGCTACCTGTCCCGTGGTGGTCAGGCTTGTGGTCTAGCCCAGCCGCTCACCATGCTTCGATTAAGCTAAGAAGGGAGAATATGAAATGGCTGCTGTTTTGCCGAAGCAAAATCCATTTATTAAGTGCTGCACTTGTTTAAGAAAATAAAAAAAACAGCTACTGACAAAATATAAGAAAATAAATTAAAGCAGCAGCTCTGTAAAAGGACCCTGTCCAATAATTTGATTTTTCCCCCTTTCTTCCCTTAAAGGCCATAGTGACACAATCAATCTTGCTGTTCCATGGGCTTTGTCTCATTACAGCTTTTTCCTAAGTGGAAAAAAAAAAAAAAAAGGAAGAAAGGAAGGAAAGAAAAACGAGGAAGTTGTGTGCTGTCTGAGTGCTGTCTCTTGGGAGTCGCCCTGCGCCTGTGTGGCCGCCATCTGTGTGGTCAGCAGCAGGGGCCCTCTGACTGCACTTTGAATCTCCCAGGTTCCTTGCCCTCAGCAGCCCAGCCTCGTCCTGCCTTCCCCAACTATGCCCTCTGCATAGGATCATAATGTCTGCTTGGCTCAGGCCTTCTCCTTTCATACCTCATGACCCCAGATCCAGGACTCCTTTAGCCCCTAGGCACAGCTGAGTACGCATTTTAACAGAATTCTTATCTGGACAGTCTTTTGAAAAAACATACACCCTTCATGAGAAAAGCACAAAGCTTCCTACATGTGTGCCAAAAGTAGACATACTTTGCACAGGCGAGGGGACCCACTCTGTGCACAGGGACTTGCTTCAAATGATGGAGGATCTCAGATGGAGGGACCCCCATATCCTGCGGTGCCAGAAGAGGGCATCAGACCCCAGTATAGATGGTTGTGAGCCACCATGTGGTTGCCGGGAACTGAACCCAGGAACTCCAGAAGAGCAGACTCTTAACCACTGAGCCATCTCTGGAGCACAAGGCTAATACACCGTGGGGTGGGTGTGAGGCTGAAAAAGCTGCCATGTGTAGCAATAATAATAATATTTTATAATTGAGTACCAGCTCAGTGTCCCAGCTCAAGTCATATTTCTTTTCTTTTTTTCTTTCTTACACTATTGGCTGGAGTCTTCAGTTTTTACCACTAATGGCCTTAATTTAGAGCTGAGAGGGGCGAGGTGCTGACAGACTGGCTTAACTGCTTATGGCTGTAGCTATAAGAAGGAAGACCTTTCATCCCGGAGGGGCCACTCTGCAGAATCCTCCCCATACCCCTCCCTCACTGTATCCACTTCCCTCTGGAAAGACCCTACCCCATTGATGTGGTCTTGACAAGAGGGCTGGGGAGCCTGCTTCCCATGGCTGAAGTGCAAGCATAGTTGGTCTCTTCCTGCAGGGCTGGTCGTGGCCTCAGCTGAGCTGCTCAGGCCAGCCTTCAGTCCCTGGAGTTCTCTCACCTGATCTGGAAGCTGCCTGGGAAGCCAAGGGCCACATGGAATCTTCCCGTCCCCGTTAAAGTGAGCAGAACCTGATCCCTGTGGCTGAAGGCCCAGAGCTCTGCGCCTGAACAACTCATTCACAGCATTGTTCGATCATGATAGCATCAAGGGCAGCGGTGGCTTCCTGGGCATGTGTCATGTGCTTTACACCAAGATAAACTATACACATGGCTGCTCCTCATCCCCACCTCTTCCTGTAATGACCCCTCTCTCACAGGCAAGCAAAGCTGGGCTTAGAGACATTGAGATTTTCGCCTTTATCACGTAGCTAGAAAGGACCAGCAAGTTTAATCTCAGCTGCTTGAATGTAAACACTCCTTGGTGCGCCCATTGGAGCAGAAGAGAGAGGCCATTTCTGCTGCACCGTGGCTCAGCAGCCACAGATCCCCTGGGAAGCATCATGGGACCATATGCTGAAGCCCAGCTGGAAAGATACTGCAGACTGTAGGGAAGAAGCTTCCACTAAGTCTGCCCTGTACTCAGCCAACTGGGAACTGTCCTATGAACTCCTAGCGGCTTGGGGGTGGGGCTGCCATGTGCCAGCAGATCTCTGAAGGAAACGGAAACCTTTGGGAACACACAGACGTGTGAGCTGCATCTGAGCCTCTGCATGTGAAGCATGAAACCATCTGACCATCCAAAGGGAGACCTTCAGAAAAGAACAGGACCACTCATCACCCATCACCCTGGAGTCAGACAGGCTTCCGGGAGCCAGAAAAGAATGCCAGGACATGTAAGCAACCAGGCCAGTCACTTTTCGCATCCTGCATCCCTGTCTTTTCACTCTCCATATCATCTCCTTTATTGAATACCCAGTGTCAAGTTGGGACGCCAACCCTGTCCTGCCTGTTCTTGCCCTATATTGCTTTATTTTTTAGTCCTTATTCTCCCAAAGAACATAGACTGGCCTGGTTTTCACGGTCTTGGCGAGATGAGACTGCTCTTCATGATCTGACTGCGGATCTTTACCTCTTTTTCTCCATCTGTCTTTAGCCCAGAGTCCCTCATCCCCCCTCACCCCATCCACTTTTCATCCACGCTGCTTTCCCTCTGATTTTGTTTCCCTACTCTGCTTTCTGTCTTGTTAAAAAGTTTTTCTGAAATAGATTTATTTTATTTGATGTGTATGAGCATTTTGTTTGCACGTGTGCATGTGCACCACGTGTGTGCCCAGTGCTTGCGGAGGACAGAAGAGGTCAGTGGATTTCCTGGAACCGGAGTTATGGATGGAGAAGTGAAACCTTGTGAGTGTTGGGAAGGAAGCTGGGTCCTCTGCAAGGGCAGCTAGTGCCCCTCACCATGGAGCCATCTCTCCAGTCCCTGGAATAATGTTCTTAAGGTGCTGAAGGAATAGAACTGTGAACTCAGACCTCATGAGAGGGAATGGGGGCTTTTCAGATGGAGAAGGGTCATGGGGCCCTGATACTCAGGGAGTCTGGACAGCCTGGGAGAGAGAGACCCTGTCTCAAAATAAACAAACGAAAATAGATAAAAATGCATTAACAGGCAAAAGAATCCTGCACTAAACCTTTATGAAAAAGGAACTCCAAGTATATTACAATTTAAAAAGTGTTGGAATCATGTAGTAGAAACCCTTCCTGACTATGGGGTGGGCACAGAGGTCATTTAAAGCACATTCCATACAAGGATAGCTGGACTTCATCCCAGTGAAACTTCTGCCTGAGACAGAAGACAAGCTCTAGACTTGAGAATGTGCGTGAACCTCAAAACACAACAGGAAGAGAACAAAGAACCCAATTAAACACTGATCGAAAGTGGAGCCTGGAGTGATGGCTCAGCGGTTAAGAGCACACACCGCTCTTGTAGGGGATCAGAATTTGGTTCCCAGGACTGCAGGTGGGCAACTTACAACTGCCGGAAACTCCAACTCTTCCCTCTCCAGGCCGCCATAGGCACCTGAATTCATGTGCACATCCGACACACAGACGCAAAAGCACACGTTATTAAAAGTAAGAGAAATCTTAAAAAACAACCAAGAAAGCTGGGCACAGTGACACACACCTTTAATCCCAGCACTCAGGAGGCAGAAGCAGGCAAATCTCTGAATTTGAGGTCAGTCTGGTCTACAGAGTTAGTTCCAGGACACCCAGGGCTACACAGAAAAATGCAGTCTCAAAAAAAAAAAATCAATCAATTAATCAGTCAATCAACCAATCAACCAACCAACTTAATAAAAACTGTAAAAGATATGAGCAAACCAAGTCTTTTCACCAAAGAGGATCTGTGGATTGGCTAATAAGCACAAGGAAGGATGCTTAACTCCATCGGCCACTAGGGAAGAAATAAACTACAGTTAAACACCACCAAAATAAATAAAACAAAAAATCTTGCCAATACCAAGTGCTGACAAGGATACAGAATAACTGGGTTCCCTATATACATTGCTGGCGGGAATTTAAGACGATTCTCAAGCTTCCTGTGCAGTTAACTGTATACTTACCATATGACCTGGCAAGCCCCATGCTGAAGAAATGAAATTATAGGTGACTCTGAAAACTAGAATTGCAAATGTCTGGGGCAGCCTAAACATTCACTCGTCCAGTGGATTGTACTCTGCAATAAAAGCAACAAACAGTTAATTCATAGAACCTCAGTGAGTTTTAACTTCATGTACAGAGAGAAGCCAGTATTACGCGTTGTTGTCTGTGTGGTGCATTCTTTCCAAAGCTCCAGAGTGGAACCAATGGTGTCAGGTCCCGGGTTCAGGAAGCCTAAGGGCACTCACACTAGTCTCTGTCTCTATTGTAACTACCATTGTGGTGGCCTCACACAGTGTGTATGTGTGTGTGCGGAGTTCAAATAACAGGTACCACACAAAGAGGAGTACATTTCAGTTTTCATTTTTCTTTGCTTTTATAAGGTTTGTCTGCTTGCGCCTGTGCACCACACGCATGCAGTGCCCACAGAGGCCAGAGGAGGGCATCAGATCCCTGGACCTGTAATTAAAGCTGGTTTTCCCAGCAGCCTGTGCGTCCTCCAGAAGAGCTAGCACACTTAAGGGCCGAGCATCTCTCCAGCCCTATACTCTAGCTTTTGACTAAATAAAACAAACATTGTATCTGGAAGTAAGTCACTCAGGACACCTCTCTTGGATCTCAGGTGAGTTTTAGCTGAAATTAGTTAAAGTTCATGTTTCCAAGGGTCTTAGAGACAGAACCGGTAACAATGTGACTTCCGAGACTTCCGCAGTTCCGAGGTTCAGCTGTCATCTTACTGGCCACCTTTTGCACAGGACTTCCTCACTCTTCCCTGAGGAAATAATTCTCCTGTTTCCATTCCCTACCGAAAACAGCACCTCCCGCAATGGCCAGCAAGATGCTGCTGTGACCTGGACTCATACGCTAATTAAACATAAAATTAAAATGTGAAGCCACCATGAGCTCAGTTTAGGAGGGCACAGGTTTGTTCTGGGGGTCAGGAGCTCAGCGTGGCTCCTCTCAGATTAAAACCGAGTGCTGCCAGTTAAGGAGGCATTCTTGAGCTTGCACCAGGCTTTCTTTTTCCCTGGTATCAGTTGGCTCTTTGGCCTCTCTTGCCCTCTGAAGGTTGGGCTGATACCTTTCAACACAAACCTCCAACCTCCCAATCACATAGTTGGTCTTCCCCACACTTCTAGCCCTGGCCCTGGCCTCATTAGCACAAGAGGTGGAAATTCCAGTGCAGACAGCAGAGATGTTTCTGCTGCCTTCAGATTCCAAGCCTTTAGATAAGGAACCAGCAGGAAGCCAGCCTCATTCGTTTATACACGCCCTTGATGCCAGATTCAAACCCTCTTCCCCTTGGCCAGGAAACACACCTGAGAGTTTAGGAATACTGTGTGGACGTCTGTAGGGGGGCATTCTGCCCACCACAACCTCTGAGCCAGCTTTGCCCGAAGCTGGCTCACCACCTTTGTCACAGCGTTGATCCTGCTGTGTGTGGTCTGATGTCTTTGGCTGTTTGTAAATTATCTGTGCCACCTTACATCTTCCTGACTGTTGGTGTCACACAACTAGGGGACAAAGAGAGGGAACATGGTGTCTAGGTTGGGCTCAGAGGATGGGCAGAACAGTGCTAGGCAAGCAGGGACCCGCACAGAGGACATATGGGCAGAGGGATTCGCAGGCAAAGCCAGCGTAGATGCACCAAGCATGCAGGCTCTCCGCCCCCTCCCCCCTCTCCCGGCTTGCTGCACCTGAACGACTTGCCTGTCCTCTCCAGCTGATGGCCAGGATGCCAGCACCAGGGTGTGGCAGGTAGGCCCAGCTGCATATTGGATCCAGACAGGCAGGGCTCAAGTCTCACATTTGCTGCTCTTAGTCATGGCCGTGAGTAAGACACTTTACCTCTCCAGCGCCACCACTGTGCTTGCTTGGTCAATAATGTCCAACACACATCTTCTTTGCTTTCACCTATGTGGAGCCCAAAACCTTGGTTGCCAGTCTGCCTAGCAGCAGGTGGCACGGATCTGGCTAACGAGCCAGAGATTCACAGAATCTCCGTGAATGATGCCCGGATAATAGAAAAGGCCCTGTAAAAAGGGGGCCAAGCTTAGATGGGGAGGTTTTGATTTTTGCTTTTCTCCTCTTCCTTTTGCTTTAAATGCCAAATAATCACAGTGGAAGCAGCCATTTCATGTGCATGACAGACAAGCCGTGAGTAGACCCAGGGAAAGCCGTGTGTGAGGTTACCATAGAACTAGTGGTCCAGCCACTCCTGAAGAAATAGATGGATATTTTGTGGGTATCTGGATACATTTTCTGAGCTTCACTGTCTGCTATTAGCTGGGCTAGGCATTTTTATCAAGACTGTGTGCCAAGAATTCCCTTGCCAGTGAGCTCCCTATTCCTTTCCCATTTACATTTTGAGGGGAGACGGTGAACTCACCAGCAGATAGAGTACTTCTGAATGAAGAAATATTTCTGAATATTTATGCCGGGAAGGTGATGTGATGGGACTGTTGGGGAGGGAGTCACTCCTGGGTTGAGACCTGAATGTGTAGCTGCAAACAGGGTAGAGGGAGGGAAGAGCATGGGCAGAGGGGACAGCGGCCATGAAGAAAGGCCTTGGTGGGGAGGTCAGCGAGCAGCTCAGGAGATGGGCAGTGAATGACGGGATGGGAGGTGGGAACAGGTGGTACTTGCAGAGTGGCTGTGTTTTAGATGCAGACAGGAAGCCAATGGATGGCTGGGGGGTGGGCACAGTGACCACAGTGACAGGCACCTTCCAAACACTGTAGCTCTGAGAGGGTTGGGGAACCCTCCCTTTCTCGGGGGGCCAGCCATCCTTCCACACCCCAGCTCCACATCAGAAGATCCCTGGGGCTGCGGTTCAAGTCCTCCCCCGGGGCCATTTGCTCCCTCAAGAGCAGCTGACTATAATTGCTGCTTTCCACAATGACATAAAGATCTAAAAGGCACAATCAATACAACGGCACACACATCATGGTTTTCATTGCGCACGATAAAAGTGTAAACAGCGGGGGTGGCGGGGCTGCGGGGCTGCGGCGGGTCTCCCTGCCACACTAGCCCTCCCCGGCCTGGGAACAGCCATCACCTTTAGAGTCTGCTGGAAGGTGGCCTTTCCTTCCAGATGCAGCCACCCCTGTTTGCAGCCCTGATTCCTGAATTCTGAGCTGTCCCTTGCTGCCCCCACAAAACGGTTCCAAGCGGCTTCCTAGACACAGGTCTCAGGACAGGCGTGTCCCCAGAGTTTATGAATTGACCTTGACCCTGCTTCCAGCCCTTGACGCTCAGCTTCTGTCCCTCCAGGTCCAGCCTGCCACCCACAGCTTGTGAGGCCACGTGCAGAGAAACATTCACGTCTCCGGCGCGCACACCCTCCCGGCGATGGCTTCCTCAAACTGGTTACTTAATGAACGTCATCCAATTCCGAGTCTGTCTTGCCACAGCCTCATTTGCGAAAGCCAATCTGCTTTATGATTTTAACCTCTGGCTAGAAACGGCTCCCAATTTCGTGTCATCCATAAACTTGATGAACGATTAGCTTGCTTCTCTGCAGTCATTCATTTATCCCACCAGCATTTAGTGAGCGCCTACTGGATGTTAGGTGCGGCTTACACGGAGGAAGCCTTTGCCTCTGCGGGCCTCATGCGCAGGTGCTGTACCGACCTGTAGCGGCTCCTGTTCCTGAGATCTGCTGCCTTCTTCGGAGGAGAAAGCTTAAATTTACTTGAAAATGCTGCAAGGGGGGGTTTACAGCCTGAGGAGAAACGGCTGCCCAGCACGCGTGCACACTCAGGGCCTTGTGCTGCCAGCCCTCAGCCACAGGCTTGGCTGTCTTCCGCGTGCTCATTTCTTCCTCAGCAGCATCCTGAGGCCTGTGTGGTAACAAATGGGGAGAGGAAAGTCTGCCTATCTCCCAGCAAATGGAGCTAAAGTCTGTTTGAGACTTGCTGGTGGACTATTCACTAGGTCACTGAGTACAGCCAGACCATCAACAAGCCAGGAGGAATACAGATGCTCTGATTGGCCATGCCCAAGTCACATGACGGCCCCAACCCTGGGGTGGGTGGAGTCAGTTGCGGTATAATAAAGCTGTCGACTGAAAAAGCTTCCCAGGGTAGACAGGCATCCTTAGTGCTCTGAAAAATGGGTGCTAGTCTCTGTCGAATAGGCTGCTTCTTCCTACCTGCTTGGGTACAAGGAACCTGTCCAAATGCTCTGGAGAAGGGAGTGGAGCCCGAGTCCTCCCTGCTCTCCCTGTTCTTGTGTTGGTTGTTGGCTTTCTGCCATCCCAGGCTGACCAGGAAGTCATCCCAGTCATTTCTCTCACGCCTGGCCTTCTGTTTATTATGCCCTCCCTGTCCTCAGACCCGGCTCTCTAGCCTTTCCAGAACTGGACTCTGCAGCACCTTCCAGATGACTTCAGTTTACTGGGCTGTGGTAGCCTCCCCACATTGTCCCCTTCCTTGAAGACAGGGTGTGGCTGTGCTTGTGAGACATATCAGATGTTTGGATTTGGGGGGGCTTGAACCCAGAACCCGGGGTCTCACATGTGCTGGGGTTAGGTCTGGCTGTGAGAGACAGAGGTTACTTGAAAGAGGAAAACCGGGCTGCAGTGAGGACAGGAGTTGAGCCAAGACAAGAGCTAGCGACAGTGCAGGGACTTCCTCAGCAGCATCTGTGTCTGGCTGTGTCCCCTGGACACCTCCTCTTCATGGCTTACCTTGGGGGCAACTGACTACATCTGGAATCAACTAAAACCCAAGCCTCAGGGGCTTCAGTGAGGGGCCTTCTTAATGAGATCATTTGAAGCAGGAATACTCAACCCTAAATGTAGGTACCACCTTCTGGTGGCAGCCCAGAGGAAAGGGCACAGAAGAAGGGAATGTTGCTCTTTGGCTGATTGTTCCCATCCTCCTTGGCATCACCTACCCCACGGCCGAGGCATTCCTTCAGTAGTATTAGGACAAACTTCTTTAGGTTTCAACATAGTCTGAAGATCAGCAGTTGTGTTTGCTTGTGAATGAAAATGTGGACATGATCTCTAGGTGTGGCTGAGGGAAGGGTATTATTGTGGAGGTGAGGGAGAGTACAGCCTGAGGCATCTGGAAGACTCCAGAGCAGGGAGAGAAAGAAATACACTACACACGACCAGAAGGCTGAACTAGGCCGTGGGAGTAGAGAGAAGGGAAGAGGGAGAGAGGAAGAGAAGAGAGAGGAAGACAAGGAGCCAAGAACAGAGGACCAAGAGAGCGAGTGGCTGGACTGGCGGGTTATAGAGAAAAAAGAAAGCTTTGTTGGAGGAGGCGTGTCACCGGGGGTGGGCTCTGACTTTTCGGAAGCCCTAGCCAGGCCCAGTGTCTCTCTCTCCCTGCTGACTTCGGATCCGGGTCCAGACATAGCTCCTTCTCCAGTACCATGTCTGGCTGCATGCCGCCATGCTTCCAGAGTGATGACAATAGACTGAAGCTCTGAAACAGTAAGCCAGCTCCAGGTAAGTGCTCTCCTTTGTAAGAGTTAATATGGTCATGGTGTCCTGACACAGCAATAGAGCACTGACTAAGACGGCGGCTCTCCACCAGTCTTCCTGGCCTTCAGCACCAGATTGAAGCTACTGAACAACTACCCAATTCTCAGCCTCCCCAGTGTGAGACAGTCTCTGTTGGACTTCCCAAACCATATCCTGTGAGCCACTGGGGTGAAGGCCTTTTAATGTAGACACTCACTCCAGCCAGGCTAGCTTAGTGACTGGCACATGAAGCACACATATATACATTCATATATATATATGAATGTATAGATGTGTGTATATGTATATATATGAATGTATATATGTATATATATATACACATTCGTTCTACCAGTTCTGTTTCCTTGCGGAACCTAACAGAAGTGGCATAGGTCCAGCTGCTGTGTGGGAAGAGACACAGGAAGGCACACCCTCCCTTCTAGGTCACCTTCCAGAATTGAGAACAGCATTAAAAATTATGGTTATAATTGAGGTGTTCCAGTTAAAACAAATGTCAGGGTTAAAGTGTAGATGTCAAGAAAGCTGCAGAACGTGCATGAGAAAGTTTGCTGCTGCGTGTGGAAGGACCGGGTTGTCTAGACAGTGAAGGACCAGGCTCTGGGGAAACAACTGAGAGTGCAGGCCCCCTGAACTCAGAGCCGCCCGGGAGCATGCACCGCTGACCCTTCTCCTAGTAAAATTCTGAATTCACAAAAAACACACTTTACACATTCTTGCATCAAGTTCATCTGTCCTAACAGACTGAGTTGTGGGAAGGGCTGCTCTTAAGAACTCTCCCCCTCACGGGCTGGAGAGATGGCTCAGCACTTCAGAGCGTTGGCTGCTCTTCCAGAGGATCCAGGCCCCGTTCCCAGCACCCACATGTCTGTAACTCAATCTGCAGGGAATCCAATGTTCTCTTCCAACCAGCATAAGCACCAGGCATGCATGTGATACATAGACATGCAAGCAGGTGCCGCAACACCATACATATAAAGTTATAATGACGGTGATGATAATAATAATAAAATTTAAAATACCATCCACATAAAACAAAAATGGAAAAACAGAAGAAAGAAAGAAGGAAGGAAAGAAAGAAAGCCTCTCCTAGTCCAGGAAAGAGAGCCCGTGTCCTGTGTGGGCAAAAGAAGAAATGGTAGAGCAAGGCACAGAAGCCCAGACTCTAGAGAGAGCTGCCCACCGTGCCCTTGGCTCAGTCTGCTCTCTACTCTGGAGGCTGTACTTTCCATTTGTGCTTTCTCTCCTGCTAAAAATAAACTTTGGCTACTACTCGCTCTACCTGTGCCCTGGTGGGAATTCTTCTCCATCAGGAGCACAAGATGCAGGCTGCTACAGTGAGGAGGCGTGAGGGGTGGGGGTGGGGGCTGGAGGGAATCCCAGAAGAAGGTGCAGCTCAGCTTCATAATGAAGCCCTGTGGCCCAAAGTGTGTGTGTGTGCGTGTGTGTGTGTAGGGTGTGTTAGAAAGAGCAAGGAAGCTGCTTTGGAACAGCTGTGGGCCAGCTAGTGATTCAGAGCGGGGAGGAAATAGCCCTGGGGGGGGGCGGCCATGGCAGTCTACTTCAGCTCCCCTGACTGTGTGCATAGCTGCCCTAGAAAGGTGAGGGACTGAAGACACGGAGAGATGGAGCGTCCCCGCCCTGGAATCAGCCATTCATTTTTTGTTTTGTTGTGTGGTCCAGGTTGGTTCCACCCCCTCAGGTCTCCTTTCCCACCTTGTCCAGTGCCCACCTCCTAAGTTCTTTCAGTTTTGCTTCAGATGGTTTTATTTCTTTATGTACAGGAGTGTTTTGCCTGAACATGTGTGTGTGCGCACCGTGAGTGTGCTGGTGCCCACAGAATCAGAAGAATCAGGTCCCCTGAAGCCAGAATTAAGGATGGTTGTAAACTACCATGTAGATTCTAGAAACTGAGCCCAGATCCTCTGCAAAAGCAGCAGGTGCTCCTGACCACTGAGCCACTTCTCCAGCCCCCCTTTACTCTAACTTACGAGGATCTCTTTCTTTCCTTCAGGAGGAGGGGTCAGGCACAACCTGGGAGGTGAAAAGACATTCCCTTTGTCCCCAACAGGCAATCTGTGAGCCCATGGGGCCTGGCCGGGGCATGGAGGCTAAAGCCTTGTCTCCACGGAAGGCTCATGAGTCCCCCTTGGGTGGCTCTGTTGTTATTGATGTGATCTAGGGCTCAGCGAGCTCGGCCTCTCTTACTCAGTGCACCTGAAAAATGGCGTGCGACTTTCCTGTTTGCACAGCCCTCCTGAGAGCAGGGCAGAGCTGCTTCCTTCAGCTCTCAAGGGTTTCTTGACATATACTGAGTGAAAAGGGACGTGGGAAGTGTGTGCTTCGAGAAACTTGGAAAACGCTGCTGCACAGAACGCCATTTGAGTGTTCATGGGCCTGGGCAGGGAGGGCACGGTGTGTGTGTGTGTGTGTGTGTGTGTGTGTGTGTGTGTGTGTCAATGTTGCAGTACCAGTAGGAGGAAAGAGAGGTGATGGGGCTGGGGGAGGGCGGTGAGTAAAGCTCAGTGCTGTGTGTGCACAAAAAGTCACAACAAAATCAAATACTTTGTATGCTAAGCACATTTGCTTGTTTGTTTTCGAGACAGGGTTTCTCTGTGTAACCCTGGCTGTCCTGGACTCACTTTGTAGACAAGCTGGTCTCGAACTCACAGCAATCCGATTTCTATCACTTCTGTGGTGGCACAGGGCATGGCCTGCAGGTGCTAGAGAGGCGCTTCAAGAGAAGGTGTGCAGGGGCTCTGGGAGTCTGGGCGCTTGTACCGCCTGCATTAGCTCGGGTGGAGAAAGAGTGTTAACGAGGCAGGGGTTCTGGACCTCGGGGGCAGCCAGGGTGTCGCCCAGGGGCTGGTTTCCATTGAGTGAGGACCAGCAGCCTTCCGTTTCCCAGCTCAAAGTAGATAGTGCTCTTTCTTGTGTTGTGTCCTAGAGGAAGCCTTCAGGGCTGGGAAAGCAGAGGTCTGCGGTGAAGGTTTCGCTGGACACTCATGTGTCTGAATGCTCCGTCACCAGGAGTGACACTGTCAGGAGTGGCCTTGTTGGGGGGGGGGGTGTTGGAGGGGATAGGGTAGGCTTTGAGGCCTCAGTGTGTCTCAATTCACGTCCTGCTGCCTCTGGATGCAGTTGTAGAAACTCTCGGCTCCTTCTCCAGCACGGTGTCTGCCTGCACGCCGCCATGCTTCCAGCTATGATGACAATGGACTGAACCTCTGAACTGTAAGCCAGCCCCAGTTAAGTGTTTTCCTGTATAAGAGCTGCCATGGTCATGGTGTCCCCTCACAGCAATAACTAAGCTCTCTCCTGAGCTCTTCCCCTGCCTCTTCTCTGTACTTGGTAGGTCAGCTCTGTCCTCCCTGGCTCTCCTCTGTGGCCACCATGACTTCCTAACACCCAGGCACCACAGTACCCAGAGGTGGCAGCATCTCTCTTTGGGAGTCTCTTGTAAGAACAAAGAAACATCTGATTTTCCCTTCATGTGTCCCTGAATACCTCAGTGAGCCACCAAGTGTCAACATGAACAGTTTCTGATAAGAATGCTATGAGGCAGGTGACCAGTGGTGTCTGAGAAACACGCTTGCCCTCCCCTGCAACGAGGAGGGTTGCCAAGGGGCCTGAACAGACGCTTGGCAGAAAGGTGCACACTGGCATGGCGGGGCCTGGCAGTGCCAGTCTTGAAAGCATTGACGTGGCTTTTGATCTGTGAAGAGCCCCTGTGCCCTGGCAGATGGTTTCCCATCCCTGCATCCCCTGGCAGCCCCAGGAGGCGGGCCCCAAGACAGGGGAGTTTGCAAGGCTGGTGGGGCGGGGGACTGTCGCCGCCATTGGCAGGTGTGCATTGTCTGTGGCAGCTAATTATGTAGGATGGATGAATCTGAGTGGGGTGCAAGCCCTCACCCACTCCTGTGTCTCTAGCTGAGCTGGAACAGGTGGTGGAGTGAGCACAGGGCCCCACAGTGCTGTGGCCACTTGCGGGGCTGTTTATCACTGCGGATACTGATGCCTTAGCTTGGTCCAGGACCCCGGCAGAACAGGTGCTACACTGAGGGCCAGAAAAAGGAGAGGTGATGGGAGTTAACCCCTCTGGTACCGTTCCTGAGCGGATTCTGGCCTTGGGAGACAGAGGAGAGGTGCCGGAAGTGTCCAGAGGAAAGAAAGTGAGGGAGTACGCTAGAGAAGCAATACTCTCCTGTTTTGTCTTGAGACAGTGGGTTCTCACGTAGCCCAAGCTAGCCTCAAGCTTCCTATGTAGAAGGATGACCTCAGTTTTCTAGCCCTCCTGCCTCTGTCCCCAAAGTGCTAGGATTAAAGGTGTGTGCAGCCATGTCCAGTCTATGCAGCACAGCTAAGCAGAGCCACACCCCCAGCCAAATCTTTTTCAAAGGAGAAAAGAGCACCTCGGCTAAGCAGGGTGGCCGAGGAGCTGAGCTGCCCTGGCAGGGCGGGACAGGTGACAAGCCGCTGGGGAGTTTGTGGAGTTTGTGTACTCGTTCATCCTGGCCACTAAGAGCTGGTTCCCGGGGCCAAGTGAGAACCACCCTGTGTATGACGTTGACTGGTCGTGTATGCCGTTCCTCACTCTGCAACAAACCACAGAGCCTTGTGTGCAACCAATCTCCAGGGACACCGGGAAGAGCCCAGCCAGCTCCCCAGAATGTCCGGGGAACGCGCTGTTTCTGGGATAGCAGTTCGCCGGGTGACGTGGGCAGAGGACCTGTGTAGGCTACCTGCCAGTGTCCACCTGTGTCATCACTCAGACCTCGAGCTGTCCTCCTTTCAGTCCGCCTGCATCTGTTTACCATCCCGGAACTCTCATCTCTGTCCCCTTTGTCTTCTGGCCACCTATGCCCTGCGCCTGAGAATGTGCTTCATTGTCATTGTCAAGGCCCCAAGACATCCCTGGAGACTAGTTCTGTCATCACTGAAGGTCAATGTGGAGGGACATCCCAGGGACAGGTGGGTGTGCAGTTCTCCTAAATGACACACACAGTCCATACAGGAGCCATCTGATTTCCCTAGAGACAAGTTTCATTTTTTCAATCTGCTTCCTTAAGTCTCACATTCCAGGAGCATTGTGTGTGTGTGTGTGTGCGCGCATGTGTGTGTATGTCTAAATCTGCCCGTGTCTGAATGTGTATGTTCATGTGCATGTCTGAGTGTGTGTGTGTGTGCGCGCACATGTTCATGTGCCCAGTATAGAACCTTAGCCAGATCTCTTCCTACTTGGGAAGACGACACAGTAACTCTGACTGGCTTCTCTAAAATCCAAGTTTAGTTAATAAAAACATGGCAGCCCTGCCTTCAATTCCTGGCACACATATGCACGAATGCAAACAAACAAACAAACAAATACCCAACCCAAACAAACACCCAAACCCAAGACACAGAAAGGGGTGTGGCTGGGAGGGGCTGGGAGGGGCTGGGAGCAGCACCCTGCAGCTGCGTTTAGACACTCTGTTCTGACTTAGCCACTTGCTGTCTGAGAGGACCTTTGGAGGGGCCTCCGAGGCACAGCTTGGTGGAGCCCTGGGTTCCTCAGTGGCCTCTGTCCTCCTCTCTCTGGAGGTGTGCAGAGCCAGGCGATGCTGGCGTTGCTGTGTGCACGCTGCAGACACAGCCTTATGCTATTTTCTCTTCCACCTGAATCTTAAGTCATCAGTGTCTCTGGATAAAGCCAGGGCTGTGGCGGAAGCTGTTAATAATAGATACAAGCCACTGTCTGGTAGTGAGTTGCTGGAGACGGTAATTAGCATTTTAATTTAGCCATTTTCTTCCCATTCACCTCTGGAGACCTGAGTTCGAATCTGAAATTGGGGTCGCCAGTGGAGGTTTGCCCATGTCCTTCTAATCTCTCCCATGGGTGTTTATCTTCGTCACGCCAATAGCCACAGCCCAGGGCTGAGTTTGGCCTGAGGGGGGCACTGTCCATCCAGGCTGTGGTGAAGCAGCCTTTGGCTTTCAGGAGCTGAAGAATCTGCTGGGTGGGGCTGCTGTGTAGACGAGGTGAGGATGGGGCCTGGAGCCACGGAGGAGGGGACCAGCCCAGAATAAAAGGGGACAATGACTGGGAGAGAAAGGCTGTGGAGAGCCTGAAACAGTCCGGGAGGAAGGAGGAAGGAGTGTGCTCCTCTCTGTCCCTTTCCCCATCCCTCCCTGTCTCATGCTCAAGCACCAAGTTTCTCGATGCTTCTTCCAGTCCAGATTTACTGATTAACTCAATGCCATGTAAAACTTAAAAACATGGGCCCGTGAGATGGCTCAGTGGGTAAAAGCACTTGTCACCAAGACTGATGGCCCTGGAAACCACAGAGTGCAAAGAGAGAACGGACTCTTGCAAGTTGTCCTATGACCACCATGTGGCCCCCATTCTACTCCCCACCCTTCCAAGGAAGTAAATAAAAGCAAAAGCATCATCCACTTTGGATCATTGGCAACAGTGGGAGTTCTGTTAGTCCAAGGGGCTGAGGAGTGCATTGAGGCGGAGGGTCAGAAGCCCGTCTGCATTTATTGTGTGGGTATGAGGACCCAGCAAGAGGCCCTTTCCCAGGCCCTACACCTCACTGAGTGGAGACAGTCAGCAGACAGAGACACCAAAGATAAGTCTCAATTTAGGGAGTTCCAATGCCCCAAATGAAACATGACCTACTGCCTTCCCTCCATGTTGGTGGCAAGTCCAGGCTCCCAGGGCTTCAGGGCCAGGCAGAGCGTCCAAGGGAACAGTATGGATGGAGAAGGTGCTTGGGCTCTGAAACATGGAGAAGGAGAAGATGCCGGCACCGCCTGGCTCTGAAGACTCGGATCCCAGTGATGCTCCTAGGTCTGGTGTGCCTGGTGTTGCCCTCTCATCTTTCTGATACCATCCTCACCACTTGAGAAGATTTGGATGAGAACGGTGTGGGACAGAATGGAAGCCGTTAGCAAGTAAGGGCATGCGTGTGTTCCACAGGCAGGAGTCATGGGTGCCTAGCCCTCAAGCACACCACATCACCCTGCGATTGCTTTCTTTCTGGCTGCATCAATTCCTTAGCTTTGTCATGGGAGCTGTCCTCAGATCACAGGCTGGTTCCAAAAAGAGCTCCCTTGACTCCTCCTCTTCATCTTCCCCCTTTTTTCTCCTCTTCCTCCTCCCCCTCCTGTTCTTCCTCCTGTTCCTCCTCCTCTTCTCCTTCTTCACAGGGTCTCTCTACATAGTCCTAGAACTCAATACATTGGCCATACTTACCCAGAACTCACAGAGATCTGCTCCTGCCCCCAAGTGTTGGGAGTAAAGGCATGTTCCTGTAGCATGGACACTGTGCTTGGCTACATGATTTGCTTTGCCCAGTGCTGGCAGAGAAGTTACCAGAAAAGGGTTTATGCTTATTTTAGTTCAGACAGCTTCTTGTTGGAGCTGGAGGGCTGGCTCAGCTGCTAAGAGCACTGGCTGTTCTTCTAGAGGTCCTGTATTGTCACAGTAAGCCATTGGGAACCGTGGTCTTGGCATGGATGCTCAGCTCTGTGCCACCTTATATAGTTGGCATATTCCTGAAGGTTTCAAATTTCACAACTGAATCCCCAATAGAAAATGGGGGTCTAAGAGATGCCAGTTAGAGGGAGGAAGACCCTGTAGCAGGAAGTGCCAGGCTACGAGCTTGGCTGTGTTCCCCCCTCAGCCCCCTGTTCCTGAGAAGGGACTCCTTGACCCTGGAAAGGCCCTTCTTGGTGCAACCAGCTGGGCAGCACTTGCTCCTGTGTCCCCTAGAGTAGGGAGGAGTTAGTTTACATTCTGCAGTGACAACAGCGTGTGGCCCTGCTTGGTCTCCTGGCCCTGGGCAGGGTCTGTAGGCTGTGGGCCCTGGTGTCCTCTGGCCCACCTGAGGACGGTGGTTGGCTGTATTGTCAGGCAGCCTTAGCGATCCACCAGGTCTCAAGGGTGAGGTTTCTGTTCCCTCAGTCCCACAGCTGGCTAGAGCCCAGGTGAAAGGCTGTCTTGGCAGTGCATGCCAGATTCCAGTGACGTTAGGATGTAAATGTGGGCTCTGGGCAGGTGCGCAGATCCCAACTCTGCTGCTTGGGTCAAGGCCTTTACCCCTGGAATTCCACTTCCCCGTGGGAAACAGCAAAGGTGTTCAGGCGATGACATGGCTGACCCACGGCAAATGCAGCAGACAGCAGCTATAACATTGGGGTGAGCGCTGACCACACAAACCCATCCAGGCAAGGCTGCAGCAGCCTGGTCCTTTGTGGGTGTGCACCTGCCATACCTCATCCAGAATAGCACCCTGCGTGGCTCACTGCCTGGGGTGCCCCTGGACCTTCTCCCTCCCGCCCCTCTCCCTCATGGCCCAGGTTGAGGACAACGGAAGCTGCTAGTGAGGGGAGAGAGCACAGTGGCCAGCCCAAGCCGGAGGACAGGCGGGGGTGACTTGAAAGTCCTTCCTTGTGCACAGCCGAGGGCCCCAGCTATTGGTCAATATCCATTGACTTGCACCCTCTCTTCTCTAACTTCAAGGGGGGTCTTTGTTGCATAAAGAAGGGTTTCCATGGCAACCTCCCAGTTTCACAAAACAGCCCTTCCTCCCAGAACCAGCACCTTCCCTCGGTATCTGTTAGGAAGGCTTTGGGATGGGACCTGGGATGCTCTAAGCCTCGGGGCTCTGGACAAAAGCCCAGAGTCCAGGCAGGCTTTGCTTCCCAATGCTCAGGCTGGCTGCCAGGCTGTGAAGTACCTGCTGTTTGTGTGGGCAGCAGTTTGTGTGGGTAACCTGTATCTCTCGTGTGTCTCTGGTACCTAGCAGTGCGCCTGGTGTGTCTGGGACCTCCCCAGTTTTGAGGACAAACAGAACCTTTCCTTCAGGCAGCGGAATTGTTGGCAGCTTCTTTTCAAGTCAAGGGAAGAAGAGTAAGACATCTTTGGCCGAGGTTAATAGCTGTGAAGGAAATGAAATAGAGCCACGTGGGCAGACAATAGCAGTGAGGGGAAGGGAAGCCCTCTGCCTTTGGAGCTGAGCCTTAAGCATGGAAGGAAAGGCAGCCGTGCAAATCCCTGGGTGATGTGTGTACAGGTGGTGGGGACAGAGAGTGTGAAGGGGCTGAGACAGGTGTGATCTTCAGTGTGTGAGGAGTCGGTAGAGGCTTGAAGGCGGGAGTGTGGGGCGATGGAAGGACAGCAGGGTGTCGCAGGCATGGGGGCTTCAGGTTAACTGTGCTGAGCAGGGTAGAGATGTGTGTGACATACAGTTTAAAAATCTTTTTGAGGCAGGCTGGTTGGTGGCACATGTGTGTAATCCCAGCACTTGGAAGGCAGAGGCAGGGGGATCTCTGAGTTTGAGGCCAGCCTGGTCTACAGAGTGAGTTCCAGGACAGCCAGGGCTACACAGGGAAACCCTGTCTCGCAAACAAATTATTTTGCACGCTTGGAGGACAAGCTGATTTCCCTGGCATTGTGACACAAGTATTGAGTCAACTTATCTGATTTAGGAGTGTACCCACAGCTTCCAGAATTGGTCCCCTGCCTGCCTTGTGGTCCAGTGGCCACCCCCACTGCTACCCAGGATTCTCTCCACCATTGTCACCTTCTCCTCTGCATGACTTTGACATTCCATTTGTTGACAGAGAAGCCTCCTACTCCTCCAACTGCCCTCCTCCCCTCCCTCCACAACCCCAAAACTAACTAAAGCTCTCCCTGATGAATGGAGAGACTTGTACCCATGAATCCTTCAGGCAGCCCAGGCCCGGGCACTCAATCTCTCATAACGCTGTTAAGGGTGTTGAGTGACACCTGTGACAGCTGGATAACGGATGAAATAAGAGTTCCGATAAGTGGGATTGACGGCTGTCCTTGCTCCAGGTGGGCAGAGGGAAGGGCAGGGGTGGGCCCGGCTGAGTTATTGCCTTCTTCGGGGTGTCTGGAGCTTCAGATTGCTCTAGTCCCAGTGCCGAATAGGCTTCCATCAACCCCAGCCCTTCCAGGATGTCAGAGCTGAGGCTTCAGAGCAGCCCCTGCATTCCCATGTCCCCAGGAGCTCGGGAGAAAGCAAATACTTTCCTCCAGGCTGCAAGGTGAATCACAGGAGAGCAGAGCACTCAGGGCTCTGATGTCCACGCCCCAGGAGGCCCACAGGGCTCTTCACACACGACCGAAAGTACAACAGAAGTCTGGGCCTGGCTCAGGTAGCTGGGCCCTTGGGGGTGGCTTGATCCACACTTCAAGGATGAAACCAGTCTTCCTGTGGGTGGACATACACTGAAGTAGGCTCTGTCCTCTGCAGGACAGAAGGATCTGCTTGCCAGGTCCTTCCAAGGCCACCTGTTTGTGCCTTGGGAAAAAGTCCCAAAACTGCATTAAAACAGCAGCATGAAATCTTGCTGGGTCCTGTGTTCCTGTGTTAATTATCCTGTCACTGTGCAAGGGAAGATGGGAAATCCTGGCTGGCTAACTCTGAAAATGCAACCTACCCAACTGTATGGCGGGGAAGCTCGGAGTCCTTCAGGGAAGGGGGAGGAGGGACAATGAACGTTTGCCTTATCTTCTCTTGCCATTGCCCGTCTCTGCCTCGCCACCGACTGCAGACACCATGGACATGTGAGTTCTGCTGCTGCCTGCAAAAACCCTGTAGCTGTCAGGTCTCTGGCTGCAGGTGACAGAAACTCAATTAGAATTGGCAAAAGCCAAAGGCAGCTGTCTCACGATAGCAAAGGCCACTGCTCCTGCTGCTGGTGTTGGGACGAGCAGTTCTAGGGCCTCGAACGCTATCACCAGCCCATGTGTGTCTCTCTCTGCTCTTGCTTTAGGTTTATTGGTTCATTTCTGAACAGTCCACTACGGGAGAGATGGGGTTGGCGCAAGCTGGCCAGACCTAGGTCCTCAGTGTGTTCTCACCACTGAGAGATAAGAGGGCAGAAGGATGGGAAGGAAAATGTCCTGGAGTTTGGGCAAACAGAGGCTCCAGGCTGCCGTGCCCTGAGCGCAGTGGATTCCAGCACTGCACTGATCTGCATTATTCTCCACAAATCCCTGTTCCTGCGGGCACAGAACCTGTACCATTTTTCTTTGCTCGGTGCTAATACGTGCCTGATAAACCCTGCTAAACAAATACAGAGTGTGGTGGAACTGCTCCAGATGCCGTGTTCAGGCCTGTTCAGGAATTACACTCACACAAGCAAGGGGTGGGAAGCAGAGGCCCAGAACTGTGGAGCTGATTGCCCAGGTTGTTCAGCTAGTGAGTGATGGGGTTTGGCACACACATCCCTCCATCTGGCTCCAGAAACCTGGCTTTACATCCCCCCTGTACCCCTTTCCCGACAGGACGTCATCTCCCAAAGTGAACTCCAGGGAAACAGCAATATATCCCGAGTGGGGATCCGTTCTGAGAACGTTTTGTCATAGGGTGAACATCAGAGTCCATTACACAGACTAAGGCTTCTACACCATCAGAAGGCCAAGTGATCTTATGGGATTGCTACTGAGCGTGGCCCGTTGCCAGCGGAAAAGGCTGAAGTGTAGCAGGGCTGCACAGGACTGCCTCACGCTGATTCTCTCTGGCTGGGTCTTTTCTAACCTGGCTTTGGCGTATGAAAAATTCCACGTATAGGATGAGGTCGTTGCTAAGTGGCAGGGCTGCGGGCCCTGGGTTCAAACCCGAGGGAAACAACCAAACAAGGCAAGAGTCTATGCTTACACCAGGTATTCTGACTCATGCCTTTAATGTCATCACTCTGAAGGCTGAGGCAGGAGGATTGCTGCAGGTTCAAAGGTCTACATAGTTTCAGGCCAGCCAGAGTCACAGGGGCTGTAAGGGAGAAACCTCACATGGGTGACTACTTGGGCTTTTTTTCAGAGAAAAGAGACAGTGGCTATGCCATGTGCCATGTGCCCACACGGAGCAGGGCCTGGCTCCTTTGTGGTTTAGTAAGGAACTAGCCGCTCTCAGTTTTCTCATTGGCTGTCCTTTTTTCCTAGAGTACCCTTCTTGGCAGTCTGTCTTGGCTCAGTTGGCCATTCACATCTTAGCCCAAAGCTTCATTTATCCTAGAAACTAACACACACACACACATACACACACACACACACACACACACACACACTGTGAGCAGGTACTGCATGGACTCAGCAGGTGATCTTATATGTTGACTAGTATATATGCATATGAAACAACAGCAGCTAAAGGAGAGGACTATGGGAGAAAGGAGGCTGGACCTGGGAGTGGTGGGAGGGAGGAGAGGGGAGACATTGTACAACTGTATTTTAATTAGAGTATAAGGAAGAAACAATGAATACATGAGGAACAGGAATAAAGAGGCCTTCCCCGAAAAAGCCACCAACTCTCACATCTCGGTTCCTAGAGCCCCTCCTGAAAAGTCCCTGCTGACAACTCCGTCCATTAGTGCCAAGTCCCAGGGAAGCAGGGAGCCCAGAATGAGCACCAGCATGGCTCACTCAAGAAACGCTCTGAGCATGGGAGCTTGAGACCTCCCTGTAGACCCCGGACATTGCTTCCGCTTCTGAGTCTGTTAGTCCCTCTTGCACTGTGTGTCCTCCTTGGTGGGATTGAACTTCTGGCTTGTTGCTACAGACTAGTTTATGAGCTGCGTGGCTGGGCCCTGAAGTCCTGGGGCATAGCCACACCTATCTTAACGATTCCCTAAGGCTGACGGGTTAATGGCTGAAATCATGACGCGCTGGAATATTGATCCTGAGTCAAATAATCTCAGAATCTCTTCAGCCTCCCTAATAGCCGTTCTTACATCCCATGACTGCCAACTGAAGTCTTTGGAGTATATTAATGTAACAGACCCCTAGCTTCTACCAACCCCAAAGCTAAGGATGTCACCACAGAGCGTCTGAGGCCTATAGCAGAGGTTCCCCAGCTGTTCTGAGACCACCTGCCTGCTGTCGTCACCAGTGTGCTTGAAACGTCTTGACCTGTGACTTTCTTTTGTTTTATACTTATAAAAAGGTCACATAACTGGTAGCACATCTGGCCACAGTACTGAGGGCTTCTGGAGTCTGTGCTTGTAGCCATGTTCGTCTGTGTTTGGCTCTAGAATAAACCAGTTCTCACTCTCTCCCAGATAAGGGCTGCTTTTGTGTAGACATAACCAAGGCTTGAGGCACTCTTGCCATGGGGGCTGACCCGCTGCTGTGGTGTCTACAGAGAGCGCTTTGCACCGACCTTGAACAGAAGTGTCCCAGGGCTCTCCAGAGCTCACTTCCTGTCCCCTGAGCTCTGCATTACCATTGTGGCTCGTGAACTGCAGGCACATGCTGTAGAGCTCTGTGCCTGGGCACTGCCCAGCAGGGTGGGTAGAGTAGGGATGGTGGGAGCTGGGCATTTCACGTCTCCCCAGATGTTGAGAGAGGGTAACAACACAGATGTTTCCGAGTTCTTTAGGGCCCGGTTCTTTAGCTGCTGCCTGGTGGAGGTGTCCCTTGCCCAGGACCCACCCCGAGCATCGTGGCTGCTCTTTCCTGTATTCCCCCAGTCTTCCTTTTGCATCCTGACATCTGGGTTGTTTCCACAGCTACATCCCTAGTACTAGAGAAGGAAATTTCTCCCTTGTGCATCTTCTATCATCCCAGGGAAGAGACATGTGACCGAGACACCCTGTTGGACACTAAGGTGAAAATGCTGAGGGCTAGGATGGGGGGTACCCATCAGTCCCCACTCCTTCCCCGAAGGGAGGCTGGGTAGCGCTGGAGCGTCATACCATAGCCAGTTCCTCCAAAGGGCAGGCTGGATGAGTGTGATGCAACTGTTACGAAGGCCTTCCAAGCCCAGTCAACTGGGTCCATCAGCTTCTGTAGCCTGGACTGCAAGCCCCTGGCCTCACTGCTCTGCTTGCTGGCCCTGGGTCCTCCTGAGACACCCCTCTGTCCAACCCACATGCCTTGTTATTTAGATCCCAGCTAAGACATTGTTGAAACACGCATCCAGGTCTTCTGGAAGGGTCAGACAGGATGGCTGGAGAGGCTAGGAAGGCCGGGATTCAGACAGGATCATGTGGAGCTGGGAAGAGGCATTTCTCAGACTGCAGACTCTCTGCCTACCTCACCAAGTCCCCCACTGTATCGTCCTGTCACCCCGTGGGTCTTGTTTGCTGTGACGGTCCCCACGCATCACAGTGGACTCTTATCAAGGCTCATTGCATTTTCCTTCTGGGCACCTGCAGCTCAGAGAACAGGTCCACCTACAGTAGGAGGTCAGGGAGCATTTTCTGGATAAATCAATAGAAGGGACGATCTTCCCCAGATCAAACGGGGCATCCCCCTTACGGTAAAATCCCCTGCCCTGGGGCACACACCCCGCTAGAGAGTCAAAGGAGGCTGTGTGAACTCAGCCAAGCATTGCTCCCTTTAACCAGTTAGTAATTGTGCTTCTGACACACCTTGCCCTGGCATCGTGGGAGATGTCAGAGAAATTATTATTACTGTTGTTGTTAGCTAATATTTATTATAGACTCCACACGGATGAGCCATCTTATGCCCGCTTCTAATCAGTCTGGTTCCCTGAAGGCAGACCGACGTAAAAAGCAGCACGGAGCCACAAAGGAGCACACACCTGCAGCCAGGCTTCGGGGGGCCATCAGGCCGGGCAGTTCCCCTTAGCCAACCACACTGTGGGCCATGGGAGAACTGAACCCCTCAGGGAGTTTCCCTAAGACTTCTGGCCTCTCAGTGCTTTACAAATGCCTGCTCTAATTGCAAGCAAGGCCACAAGCTGCAAAGCCATCCCAGAAGTAAGGATGTGTCAGTGAGTGAGGAGGGAAGGACAGACGGGATCTGTGACCCACTCTCCCACCACTCCCTCTCTTCTACCCAACCCTACCCACCGGGAAGACTGCCGCACCAGACAGCTACCATCCGCTTCCAGGGAGTGACAGGAGACGGCCCGGGGTCAGGAGGGGAGCTTCCACAAGGCAGGCACATTTCCTGCCTAATGGGAGGCGGCTGGCGTGGTAATGAGCATTCCCGCTAGTTTGGAGGAATGATTTAACACCAGGAGGAAAGTGTCTTCTAAATAGAATAGCTGGACCCACCCCCACCAGGATCCAGCTTGGAGAACAGTTTCACAACTTGGACTTTGGATGAGCCTCCACTGAGGGAGAACAGCAGTGGCTGCCTCCTTGCAAAAGAAGGCGGGCAGGTGGGAACAGAAGCTGCCTCACTCGGGTTTCAGGCCCCCAGCAACGACTTGAGGCAGGGTCAGGAAGAGTCCAGGGTAGGCCACTGCCAACCACCTGGCCCAGCTGAACACTCAGGTGCTGGCCTCCCTGGCTTCAGGGATTGGATGGACAGTGTGAGTGGCATCCATTCCATTCATTTATGAAGCACCCGTCATGTGTCAGGAATCATTGCCCTCATGGCTAAATAGATGGTCAGGGTACCTGCCTAAGGGTCCAGTGAGGGTGGGAAGAAGAGAACGGACAGGTGGGCAGATAAGCGAGCAAGGTAACATTAGGTGCCCACCAAGCGCAGACTGAGAAGCAGGAAGGAACAGAGGCGCCAGAGATTAGTGGGGTCAGGGTGGAAGGTGTGCTTCAGGCAGGGAAGGGCGTGCCAATCAGAGGGAATAGTGAGGACAAGGCTGCTGTGGTTATAAACGTGTTTTGTTTGGGTCCCAGGTGTGGGATGTGAGGCTGATCCAGATGGTCCACAGCAGCAGACTATTTGCCTCATGTGGGCTCTGAGAGGAGCTCCTTACCAACTGCAGATAGTTTGAATCTCATGAATCTGGAGAGAATAAATGCCAGAGCCCAGGGAGTGAGGAGCTCGGAGAAAGAACAAGGCTGCTCCTGCTTCCCCCTTGCTGCTCCTGGTTGCTGTTGTGACAAGAAGTTGGAGATCTCCTGAAACAAGGATTGGACTGGCTCCAAGGAACCCGATGACCCTGACCAGCAGGAAGCAACTGAGAGAACTACGCCCCCCTCTCCCACTAACCCTTTATCTCTCCTACCTGTTGTGGTGTTCCAAGGGATTTGGGTGGAGTAGGAAGAAAAAAATAAAATAAACATAAATAAACGAGTTTTAAAAGGCATGTCTACACAAGGGTCTGAGGTGGGAGCCAGGATGGAGTATCGTGAGGTGGGGCTGGAGAAGGTAGAACAGGAAGAGCAAGGGAACAAGGGAAGGAGAGGGCCCCTGAAGGAGTCCGGGTTTCATTCTGAATTGACCTGGAAGGTTCCAAAATGGGATTCTGGTTTGTGTTCTACTTTACATTAGGAAAAAAAAAATCACCAGGATGCTCTTTTGGGTGGAGAAAACCGGTAGGAAGTGACAGAAAATCCTGAGTGCAGTGAAGTGAGAAGAGGTGGGGGTGGCGAGCTGGATGAAGGTGGTGAAGCCTGGGACAGGGTTTTAGTGGTGGCAGCCTCTGCTGAGAGACTGGCCTTCTTGGCTAGAGAGAACTGTGGGCAAAGATGGGTTGCCATGTCCTGGGGGGAAAGGATCCCTGTGGAAGGGGCAGAGCTGGGAGCTTGCCTGGCCCTGGGCTACAAGAGAGGGTGCCCACTTGTCCTTTAAAAAACAGAAGCGAATGGATAAACAAAACCCCTGGAACTCACTTTGCAGACCAGCGTGGCCTTGAACTGACAGAGATCTGCCTACCTTTGCCCCTGAGTGCTGGGATCAAAGGCACGGGCCACCATGCTTGGGTGACCCTTTCAGTTTTTTAAGATCTGGTCTCACATTGCTGCCCAGGCTGGCGTGGGATTCACGATATCTCCCAGGGTGGCCTCTTAACTGCCTCAGCTGCCCTAGTGCACAGACTAGCAGCGTAAGCCACTGCACGCGCCTGGAATCTTCTTCCCTTGTTTTCAGTATGCTGGCCCCCTCAGTGGCTCTGAGAACAGTTCCCAGAGCTTCTGTGTATATGAAAACCATAGCCTGGGAGTTCTGGGTGCCAAGTTGGTGCTCTGAAGTTTAACCCAGAAAAACTTACTCTGCTACTCTCCACAGAGCCACGCCAGGGAAGAAAGCAGACCCTTTCCCTAGTTCTTTCCCACACTCTGAAATCCAGAAAGCAGGACTCTATGATGGCTATAGCCCATGTGCAAGAGAGGAAAAGAACAGATGAGCTGACGTCCCCGAACATCTGTGACTCCCAGGGTCTGCTTCGAGGAGAGGGCTGCAATGGGAGCATTTTGGGGGGTCAAGATGGCAGTGGCTAGCCCTCACGGGCTGCTTTTCTCTCGCCCTAGTGCTCAAAAGACTATCGTGCCTCCGTTGCCCTTTCTTAGCAGGCGGCCTCCACCCCAGCATCTTCTCATAGCCCAGGCTAGCTGCTCAGCTTCCAGTCCTCATGCAAGACTGGGAGGAGAAACACAGAGCTCAGAGGAGGGGCCAGCTCCTTCTTTTAAAGGCAGCTGCCTGGAAGGGCAGCAGGCATTCACTTACATCTCATTGGCCAAAATTTACTGCATTGACCACACTTAGTTGCAAAGGGGGCTGGGAAGTGTAGTTTTCAGCTGAACCCTTTGTCTGTGGCTCTGGCAAGGCACAGGGGTGGGGAGAGTGGTAGCGGCATCAGGCCCAGGACGTTACCAGGGATGGTGAAGAAATAGCTCAAAGCAGACGCCTACTTAAAGCTCCCCTACCTCCTGCCACCTGTCCCCATGCCACCATGCTCCACAGCCCTTCTTACCCAGCCTGTGCTGAAAAGCAGCATGTTGGGGGGTGCTGGCGGCAGCCTCATTCATGTGTTGCTGCAGTCCTGGTAGAGATGGTGGTTTCGAACGCCCAGAGGTGCATTCTGCACAGTTGGTGTAATCAAACCACTGGAGGAAGACTTCTTTGGGCGTTCCCTGTTGTCAGCCACACACGACCATCTTCGGCATATGCCAGCGTCACCAGAGAAGGCTGGTTTCTTTGACTACCTCCATGTCCGTCCACGAGAATATGTGCATGACAGTAGACAGGAACCTTGGCATTGGTATTGGGCTCTAGATGTCCTAGTGCCTTCAGTTCACACAGCAACTCACTGGGCCCCCAGGACCCCTGGTCACGCCACCGTTTGGCCTCTGCCCAGTCCAGCTCCTGTTTTAGCATCTCTGGTCGACTCCCCAGGTCTGTGCTTCTAAGCAGGTCAAAAGAGAACTGAGCATTGGGGACCTTGTGCTGTGTTTTCTTTTCAATAGTTCACTGGACACAGAATCAAGTTCGAAATCACTTTTCTTCAGAATCTGGAACACTTCTTCCAGTCTTGTAGTTTCTCTGGAAACCTGTGGAGACTTCCTTTGTCCCCAACTTTGGGAAACTTTGCAACAAAATATTTGCTGTGGATATTTCATCTGTTATAATGAATTCTGAATCTTTGGATTCCAAACTCACACCCCTCATTCCTGAGACTTAATTGAATGATTTCACTCATTATTTCTTTCTCGACTTCTTGCTACCCAGATGTTAGGTTTTCCCCACTGACCTAATGCCCCTACTTCCTATTTGTCATTTATTTGGGGTTTTGCTGCATTTTCTGTGGGATTTCCTCACATTTGCCTTCTAATCTATCTTTTTAAGTACGTGTTTCCCCCTGTGTGTGCGCGCGCATGTGCTGTGATCACCAGAAGGCGTCCTCTAATTCTGCACTCTCCGCTTGCGCTCCTGCATCTGTGCTCCTGGCTGTGACACTACCCTCTTCTCTCCCTGAGGTCACTGATGAAACGCTGTAAAGGTTTTGTCACCTGACACAGTATGGCTTTTTTTCTGTTACGCTTTCCCACTCGTCTGCTTTGTTCTCACTACCCTACAAAAGAGGAGCGCTATGGTTTAAATCTAGAGCCATGCCTGACAGCTGCTTCACCATCACAGTACAGCAAAGTGGCAGAGACTTTAAGATGTGAGACCTAGCGGGAATGTCCTTGAGGGAGATGGTGAGTCCCCGGCCACCTCCTGTTCCTCTTTCCACCCTCCCCTCACCACCGCAGTGTACCAGCTTGCAAAAGGCTCTAGTGCAACCAGGCCAAGTGACCCAGAAGACATTGAAAGGAACAGAACTTTCCTCGCCACATGGCTCGTCTCTCCAGGCGTCTGCTGCTGACTCACCCAAGGTGTTCTCCAGCTGTCCCGATCTGTGGCTCCTCAGCTCGTGACCAAGCTAGCGCGGTGGAGACACCAGCATCTCGCTGGGCTGTCTGGAGACTCCAAGCACCGAGCTCTTGCAGTTGGAGCTGGTCAGATTCCCTACGGTGGACTTAGTCTCCTGCCTGGGGACAGCGCTGACCTAACAACTTCCGGTGATGACAAACTGTCCCGGCTTTCCTTCCTAGGCCCTGCTCACAGTCTGGAGGAGGGTCTGAGCTGCACCTTGTCTTGACAGTGGGGAGCTGAAATGTGGAGGAAGGTGATGCCTTAAGAGCTGAGGAAGGGAGTGGATCTACTCTGCTTGTTGAGGAGTCTCTCTCTCTCCCCCCCTCTCTGTCTCTCTGTCTTTCTGTCTGTCTCTGTCTCTGTCTCTCCTCTCTCAGTCTCTCTTGTGTGTCTCTCATCTCACTATATAGTCCTGGCTGACCTGGAACTCACTATATAGACGAGGCTGGCCTTAAACACACAGACATCCACCTGCCTCTTAGTGTTTGAATTAAAGGTGTGTACCAATATGTCTGGCCCTTTTCATTTACTAATACTATTATTATTGGTGGTGGCGGTGGTGGTGTCTGTGTGTGTGTCTGCCTGCCTGCTATAGAGTTTGTGCAGAGGTCAGAGGACAGCTTTTAGGAGTCAGCTCTCTCCTTATACCATGGATCCCAGGGATAAAATTCAGGTTATCAGACATGCATGGCAAGTCTTTACACACACACACACACACACACACACACACACACACACACACACACTCCTCACAGGCCCCTGCACAGGTTTTTTGAAGCTTCACCTCCCCCAAGGGAGCTGTCCCCATAAACCACCCACAACTCTGCCTTCTTGTGCTTCTTTGGGCCATTTTTGCCCTTTTCAACCCTGAACTCTTGACCCCCTCTGCTGTCCCTTATCCCAAGCCGCCTTTCACTGGCTGTGCTGCTTTAAACAAGACACGGCAGGCTGGGAGCAGAAATGTATTCTTCACATTTTCAGAGGCTGGAAAGGCCAAGGCGGAGGTGCTGGCCGGTCCCAGGGTGAGGGTGGACCTGGTCTCTGCAGTCGCATTGCTTCAGAATCACGAGCCCTCATGCGACAGGAGAGAGGAAGGAAGGCCTGTGCATAAGGACACCGATCCATTTGTGGGAACAGCCCCATAACTCAATCGCCTCCCAAAGATGCCACTGTTTAGTGTCACTGCAATGGGCATTGGGTGGTGTGAATCAGGGAGGAGAAACACGTCAGCCCAGCAAAACACTCTGCTCGACTGCGCACTCCGGCTCATTGCAGCCTGTGCTCCGGCCATGTCCACCCTTCTGTTTCAGCTCTGGTGGACCACACCCGGCCGGTCGGTTTAAGGGCTTTACTGACGACTTCCCATTTCTTATGTTTGTACCGGTTCTCACAGACATGTAAGCGCCTCCCACATCACTGCAGAGCGCAGGGCCAGGAAACAACCAAAACGGTTGCTTTATTTATTTATTTGTTTGTTTATGCTTGTTGTTTGTTTCATAAAACGTTCAAAAATATTTCTCCATTGCCAAGGAAATAAAGTGCTTATGAATTTATATATGATTTACAGATATAAATGTTAGTGGTGAAAATTCTTTACCTCTAGCTGAGCTTAATTTTCAGCTGGCTTTTATTATGTTAAAAACAATACAACAAGAAAGGAGGGAAATCGCTCATGATTCTACACAGATGGCTCTTTCTCCTCCTCTCCCTCCCCCCCCTGCTCCTCCTCCTGTTCCTTCACTTGCATTTAAGCACTGTGCCCAGTGTCCACAGCTTACAGTCTGCTCCCTGAGGCCTCTGCTGTCTCCGCCCCGGGTGTCATTGCTGGGTTTCCTGTTCCTCCTGCCTTTGCAGGGTTAGGAGCTTTCTGGAGCAGGGCCTGGGTCCCAGGAGCCTCTGTGTGTGCTGAGCACACAGCTCAGCGTGTGGCTCAGTCACAGTTTTGTATTCTGAGCTGTCGCCGTGCATTAGGATGGGCCTTTTCCCTGGTTGCTCTGCAGTTTCCTTAACGATCATTTTTAACGACTCCAGAATATTTCATCAAGTGGATGATCCATAATGTAGTTAACCAGTCCCCTACTGGGGACCATTTGGGCTCTTTCCAGTTTTTTCTTTTATCCCTATTACAAATAATGCAACAACAACCCGTTCCCACACAAGATAGTTTATTTCTCCTTTCTAGAAAATTCATGGAGTGAGTAGGTCAGCACAGGCCCCTGGCTTTGAGCCCACTTCAGCGTGTAATAAAGTTTCCTGGTTCCCAGTCATGGCGGTGCGGGGAGCACCAACACAGGTGTTCCCATGCCTACCGCGTCTCCCTCAGCAAAAGCACACATCCTGTGACAACATGAATCTGTCTCCCTGCTCTCCTGAGTGGTCAGGGACTGTGTTGTCTTCATTCATCAAATGTTTATTAAAGTGTTATTTATCTTGGACTCTCTAAAGCCTTGCCTTATTCTGTTTTGGCTGCTATAACAAAGTACCACAGACTGGATAGCTTATAAACAACAGAAATTTATCTCACCGTCTGAAGGCTGAAGTCGGAGTCCAGGGGGCCATTGCACTGTTTCGGGGAGGGCCTCCTTTACCTTCAGCTTGCTGCTTCCCACTTTGTCCTCAAACAGCTGAAGGCAGCTAGCCAACTTGCTAGCCTCCCTCCATCTGCATTTAACCCTTCGCTGAGGCTTTCATCCTCATGAGCCTCCTCTCTCCCCATGTGCCACCTCCTAATGTCATGCTGGGAGGTAGGACATGCAGACCTGGTTTGTGAGAAAGGGGTGAGAGGCAGCAGCATCCAGCCGAAACCTGCCACATCTGAGGCACTTCTGGCCTTTGCCCCATCTATGTCCCTTTCTCGAGGACCAGATCACTGATTTTTCTCCAGAGGAACCATCCTCCTCCACACACTGTGGCACTGTGGTGCCTTATGACTCCTGTGTTGGATCTAGGCCTCAGTCCTGGCCAACCAGACAGCATGCATCCCTGCCCACTTGGTGAAAGTCACATGACCCAGCTAGCGCCTATGACTGGCAACCTTGAGATGCCCCGGAGACACCCTTTCTTCCCAATGGCCTGTGAGGATGACGAAGTTACAGTGCCTTCACTGTTGTCGTATCAACTGCCATGACACTGTTGGCCGAAGAAACTTGTTGCTGCCTGTGCCCTGGCACACCTGTGGATCCAAAACAGCAGAGCCCAGAGACACTCAGGAGGGCCTTTGTCATTAAGCCTTCCCCTGGCAGCACGAGCAAAACAAAGTCACCCTTTTCACAGAGTTGATATTCTAGCAGGGACAGGTAGCCTGACAACAAATAAGCACTCTAGGTGACTAACAGGATCATCCCAGGAAGCAGCAGGTGTTCTAGTGTACAGGGGGGCGGGGAGGAAGAGCTTATGGCTGGAGGATGGGCTTTCTCCTGGACACTGCTCTGTAAAGCAAACCCTTGAGTAGGGACTTGGAGGACAGGAAGGGCTTGTGTTTCAGATGGAAATAGCCACCAGAGACCTGCCCAAGGTAGGATGAGACATAAAAACTACCAATGAAACCCGAGAAGCAAATGCACTCTGAGTTAGTCAGGTTGCATTGCTGGACAGAAGCTCTGAAAGAGGCGTATCTTTGGTTTATGGTTTCAGCTCTTTCCACTCGTGGTCCCTTGGTCTGGCATGTGGCAGCACATTATGGCGACAATGCTTGGCAGAGGAAGCTGGTCACCTCCCAGCAGCCAAGAGAGAGAGAGAGAGAGAGAGGAAGAAGGGCCAATGTCCCTTCGAGGACACGTCCTAAATGACCCAGTAGGTCCCATCTCTGAATGGTGCCACCATTCCCAAGAACAGCTGGGCTGGGAACCAAACCTTCACCACATTTGTGAGATACTCCGGGTCACAGCACGGCCCCACGGCACTGCCGGCTTGTGCCTGCGTTCCACAGATGCTCAGTTTGCCTTCTTGGTGTTGAGGTTAAAACCAGGTCCCCATGCTTATGCCCTGTGACTGAGCTGTCAACACTCAGGGTTTGAAGATGTGTTTGAACTCTGTATCTAGCAGTGACTGAAGTAGATTGCTCCTCCCCCCCCCCCTCCACGCCATATGTGACAGGAACCTTGGTTACTCTGGATGGCTAGAGCTTGTCCTACACCACTGACTCCTTGAGGCCCAAGCCAACCAATATTGTTAAATGTGAAAATGGTGCAAACAATTGAAATGGTTCAGGATATTCCAGATCCCAGTTTCTCAGGTTATGGATGACTGAGTGGTTAAGGCTATGCAAATATTCTAAAACAAAAGATCCTGCAAAATCTACGGTATTTCCTCTCCAGGCACTTGAGAGAGCCTTGGCTTTAATTGGGTACCCCATGTTTCTAGAGGCAACCCCAAGCCAAGCCTCAGTTGCTTGTGTCTCTATGGACTCATCAGAGTTGCTGTCCATAAGCTCTGATGCCCACAATGTGAAACCCAGGGAGAGAAAGAGCTGGAGCCCGGCACTGCCCCTCTGCCTGGGGGTTCTAGGCACCTATCCCTGGCCTCTCTTTTCTTTGCTCTCAGCTGTTGCCTTGTGGGAGGTGTGCTGGTTCTTCCTGGAGTGTCCTGCTGATGGCCCTGGGGACAGTCTTATTTTCATATTTAAAGAGAATTCTGTGGCAGTGGCGGCAGGGAGGCCGATGGGAGCCCCTGGCAATATGATTCTGTCTCAAGAACAAAGAGGCGAATTTGCAGGAGATCAAATGCACAGGAATCAGGAGGAGGAGGCTAAGTTAAGGATGGAAAAAGCGCTGGGTCCGGGGCCTTTGCTGAGATCCGAGAGCTATGAATAATGGAGGGCACACAGCCAGAGTGTGTGATTGTTGAGGGCAGAGACGCTGCCTCCTCCCTCCCTGATGAAAACATCACTTTACCAAGAAGACTGGCTGGGTATGGGCAGGGGCCACAGGAGTGAAATGAGCAGCAAGGACACAGGCCGAAACCGCGGGGCTCCATGTGCTACGCTGCTGCGGCGGCCACATGTGCGAGCTCTGGACGCTCAGGGTCATCAGCAGCTCACCTGAGTGGGGCCAGATGTTGCTGGGGACTTAGGGACAACAGTGAGTACATGGCCAGCTCTCCTGCTGGATGTGAGTGGGCACACGCACCTTACCAGGCTCAGAAAGGCACTCCTCTGGCATGGTTTGGGCGCAAGGCCACATACACCCCGTATGTGCACCTGGCATTGGCCGACCCACACTGCAGCTCTCCACTCCGAACCTCAGCCTGTCTTCCCTCAGTGGTCCCTCCCTGACCTGGCTCAGTCTTCTCTAGGGATATTTGCCCTACTCTCAGGCCAGTCTTGACCTCCTCCTTTCCTTCAGCCTCCCCTTCCACAACCCACATTCCTTCCTCCATTCCCCTCTCTTGGAGTTCCTACTGTCCTGGTCCCTCAGTCTGCCAGCCACTCCGGCCTGCTGTTGGATTCCCAGCCCCAGACCTGCCCTCTCTGTGTACTCTGAGAACATTGCTCTTTCTTCTGGGAGTGAACTCTCATCCTTCTGCCTGGCCACCTGCACCCCTACCAGCAATGACCCCAAACATATGTCTGCTATTTTACATATTCACGTGAATCCTCACCCCCAGAATTGACTGGGAAAGCAAACCACCCATGAACTCTGAAAGATACTGAAGGTGCTCTCTGTCCTGCAACATCAGTCAGCCAAGATTTAATTCTTTACGTAAGAATAAACGAGCACGTCCTATCATTAGCAGGCAAATTTGCTTTCATCCTGAATAAATGGCAAAAATCGTGTGTATGCCAAGTAACTTTCTTCAAATGAATTTATTTGTGAATTATTTCCAGTACACGGTTGAGATACATACCAGTTTCATATCTATGGAGCCACACAAATGTTTGACCAAAAGGAGAGTAAGCGAGGGAACAAAGAAACGTCCTGGTTTGGCCCCAGGTGGTGATTTTTGGACACTCTGGCAGCGCCGTCATTTTGGGGGACAGCTTTGTTGATCTAACAAAGAGGTCACAGCACAGTTTAAGCGTCACTAAACACCTCCTGTTTCTGTCCTCACTTAGTGCATGTGGTATGTACACTCGATGAAAGAGGAAACAAGTCCCAGGGCTATAGGTTGCACCAGGCCTCACGCAAGAAGGAAGGATGATAAGAATCTGCCCTCAGTTGTGTTGTGTCTCTTGTTCTGGGGAGACTGACGAATGGAGAACCAAAGACAGACCAAAAGAATTGCTCCTTCCAGGTCCAGTTTGGTGCAATGGTGAGTGTACTGAGCTCAGTCCTACGTTCTTGGGTGAGGAGAATTACAGGAGAAGGAGGAGGCCCAAACAATGTGTCACCAAAAGTCCCACCCCAGGAAGCCTACCTGCCAAAAGTCCTCTTCCCAGCGACCCTGTGTGCACTCCCGAGATGCCTGCAGCTGGAGCAGGCCTACAGGCCTACAACAACTGTGGAGAGGGAGGGAGAGGCTGGGATCCCTGCTGAGGTCCCCATGGTGCCCGCCTCTTAGGCAGCAGCTTGAAAGGGTGTGCAGGTCCTCACAGTTACCCTGAAGTCAGTGTTACACTCGCTGGGTCACACCTGGACCCAGGTTCACATTTGGTGTACTTGAATACAGATATTTTACAAGGGCAGACAAAAGCTTACAAACAAGTCTGCCTTTTGTGCTGAGATGTGGATGACTCCGGGCGGGGTGACAAAGAGCATTTCTCCATTTACCTTTTAATCTCCTTTTGCCCTTGGAGGGATGTGATTGTATTACCTAGCAGAGGCAGGGATCCACACGCGCACACAATGGAACAAACAAAAGTAAATGAATGTAGAGGTGTACACAGATGTGACCAAAATCCTGAAAATGGCGGCTGCTGGCTGCCTCCCTCACTCTGTGTGGTCCCAGAATGTTTCTTGTGCAGAGAGAATTCCTCTCCCGTCACCCCATCCCCCATAGGAGACGACAATGTGGAGCAGTGGGGAGTTTGGCTTTGATTGCCAGTCCTCCTGAGCCTCTCAGTCCACCCTTGTCCTCTTCCGGTTCACAGAGTGGTGTGTGTGTGTGTGTACTGGGTGGGGGGGGGGGGGACATTGATGGCCTTGATACTGCCTCCCTCCACAAGGAGAAGAGCCCAGGGCCCAGCTGGAGAGGCGCTGGTGGCAGGCCATCTCCCTGTTTCTGTACCCACACAGTCACCCACCAGCCCACTCGGGACCGGCTTCCCGCAGGCTGGGCCTGGGGTGGGAGAGCCCATCCTGATGTTGGGCTGGGCACCTGTGGAAGCTGGGCACAGGCAATCAAACCTCCCCTCTGCAGGCAGCGGCTCAGCTCCGAGAGCAAGCGAGGAGCAGGGAGTGGGGAGGGCTGCACTCTCCTTCTTGTTTCCAGCTGCCTTTGTTCGTGAATAAACACTCTCCGGCCTCCTCCCCACCACCTGAAAGCCGCTCTGCTGGTGAGAGAGGAGTCGCGTGCAATCTCTGCTTCAGATGTTCAAAAAGTCTGAAATTGCTTGGAGACTGGCGGCAGGGCGGGGGAGGGGGAGGCTGGGCGAGGCTGGGGTGGGGATCCGGGCTGTAATTGTGGGTCATCTATCTGTCCCTGCTCCTGCCTTTGCCAGCGGCACCTGCTCACAAGCCGGTCAGCAGGCGGGTGTGCAAGGACCCCGCCATTCCTCCCTTCTGTCCTGTTCCTCAATAGCAGTAAAATCTTCTCCTAAAATTGCCCTTTAAAATCACGTGCAGGAGACATTCTGAGCTGCAAGGTGCAAAGCCCCAGACCGTGGCCATTGGTATAGACCACTGTGGATACCAAGAAGAGGGAGCCAGTGTGCATCTTGCTGGGAGGGGCCCCAGAACTCTGGCACCTTAGAAGACACTAGGGCTGCAGCTAAGGAAGGTATCTATTGTTTTCTCCTTCCAGAGGCCATGGCTCCTGTGCTAGCCCATGTCCTCCTGCATTCATGGGGGTACAATTGAGGTCCACCTGGCCTACTTTACACCCATGAACTGAAGCATTGGATCACGGGAAGATGTGTTGTGGGTAATGTGACATTGGGGTGTGGGTAATGTGACCCATTTCAAGGACAAGAGATAACCCCAAAGGTGTCTCAGGAGACTAGAACAGCTGCGTAGGGTGCAGGCCAGGTGTGAGGCAGAGAAAGGTACAGGTGACCAAACTCTGCCATGCTCTCGCCAGGGACTGTGGTAGCTGTTCGAGAGCCCTTGTTGGTGGCATGCCACCTTCCTCGTGGACAGGGTGACAGGAGTGCGGCCACAGTCACAGGAGACATTTGTGGTTCCCACTAACTGTGCCAAGCACGCCCCAAGCACTCTGGGTGGAAGCTGTCACCTGCTCCACCCACCTCTGTGCTTGGGGCGTTGCCTGCAGGGACAGTCTGGTCTTAGCATGCAGGAATGTGAGTGCAGCTGGTTCTGGGGTCCGAGGGAGAAACACTGTTGTGTGTCGGCTCTGGGCAGCAGCTGAGCGTCCCTGGGTCCTGTAAGCATTTCAGGTACTCACCCTCTCTGGAGCCCCTAGCCTGGACAGCCAGCTGAAAGAGCCACTGGTCCACCCTGAGGTTGTGGCTCATGCTCCAAGGACCCAGGTTTTCTGGGCGCTGGGGTGTGTGTGGCTGGAGAGATATGGCACTCTGAAGACTGCAAGAGGGGTGAGGGGCCACATAGGAGCTGTCGCCTGGCTGATCGGAAACCATGCTCATTGAGGTTCTGAGGAACCTGTCACTGCCAGAGGCGGGGCACAGTCCTCTCCTCCACGTCCTGTGGGATCCAGCCAGGTACCTGCCATAATCCTGCCTGTCTGCCAGGAGGCCAGGATAGAGTCACGCTGTGTTGGCAACCAAGGGCCCCACACAACAAGCCTCTTGCCACCTTTTGGCATACGAGTTTAGGTATAATGAAATATAGGCGGCAGCTCCTTAGTGAAGAGGTTTAGCCCACGGGGATGGTTCAAGATGCAGCTCCAGCATCAGCTTGATTCTCTGAAGCCCTCATGGTGCCACAACGTTGGCAGTTACCACCTAGCTCCTGAGAGTGTACCCCCATTGGCCTAAGAGCTTTCCACTAGAGCTTACTCTTTAAAGGTCCCAGGACCAGTAACATGAAGGAACCTATAGGGACTCGCCATTTTCAAATCCCAGCTGCCCTAAGACTCTGCCCTCCCCCCTCTGCTGGCTGTGACCACAGGCACCATGAGATTTTTCACTTAGCCCTCTGCTTATGAGGTTAGGGAAGGGTCTCCAGGATATCCACCCGCCCCTCTCCTCTGTCCTTGATCAATGTCACCTTGCAATGAGGCCTTGGGATATCCCCGATCCACTTCCTTCCTCCTGCTTACTCAGTCTGGTTCTTTGTTTTTGTTTTTTTTTTTTTTTTTTTAAGACAGGGTTTCTCTGTGTGGCCCTGGCCAGCCTGTAGTCCAGGCTGGCCTCAAGCTCAGAGATCCACCTGCCTCTGCCTCCTGAGTGCTGGGACTGAAGATGCTTGCCACCATCAGCTTCAGCCTGGCTCTTAACACAGGGTATCAGTGAGTCCGGCAGCCACAGTAAGAGATTTCTTACTCCATGAGAAAAGAGGCATGTTCCCTGAAATCTTCTCCTCACCTGGTACAAGTACCAACCCTAGAAGCTTGTGTTAAATGAGTGAACAGATGAAGTTCTAGGTGTGTTTGTTTGGTTGTGTGTATGTCTGTGTTGCTGGGAATCAAAGCAGGGCCTTGGGTAAGGAAATGTTGTAACTAAATTACATCCTCAGGCCTTCTGAGAGGCTCCAAGGTCATGCCAACTTTGAAGAAAGAGGGGGCAGAGCAGTTGTGATGTCTGCCCAGGGCCACAGCTGTCCCCATTTTAGGGACAAGGTCATGGAGCCTGTGTGAGTCCCACAGAGGAGTTGCCAGGGTCTGTGGCCCCAGGAAATCAGCAGTCCATCCTGAGGAAGCCCCAGTCAAGGCACGTGACACAAAAGTAACTCTCCAGTATGAGGGCAGGGGGCATTTGAAGAATGAGAAGGAGCTGTCATGCTGACTCCAAGGTCAAGAGTGAAGAGGAGACGGTGAGTATGGGTTCAGACACATGAGTGGATGTTGAAAGAGCAAAGTGTCTCTCTCCGGAGATCATGGGTCTATACCGGAAAAGGAAACATTGGATTAGACCAGGTAAAGGGGCTTCCACGGCCTGGATCTATCAGCACCTTGGACAGAGCACTCACGGCCCACAGTGTGCCCAGGCTGCACAGAGCACCTGCCGGCTGAGGCAATAGCTGATGGGAGCTTAGTCCTCAGGCTCAGAGTTTTAGGGTGTGTGTTGGGGTGGGAACTACAGACAAAGGAATCTAGGGTCCACTTGTAAACCTTCTGAACGCCATGCCAAGGAGTTTGGACTGCATCCGTCAGGAGGCTTGTGTGGATGAGGAATTCAGATTCGAGTTGGATCCATTCAGCGACACTGAGGTGCAGCACCAGTGGGGGCCAACACACTCGGGCCCGGCGAGGGGCCCCAGGCAGCCTCAGGTTGCGAGCTGTGCCACTGTGCTGAACACCAGCTGTGTATGAGCCAGGGCGCCTGGAACCAGGACAGTGCTTGCAGGGGGCGCTTAGCCACGGTGGACCTAAGTGGGGCAGGCTCACCCTGCCCCTTACAAGGAGGTTCGATGGGTGAGGAAGCCCCAGTACCAAGGTCATGGGCTACTGGTTACCCAGGTCTGTACTCATTCCCTTTCAGGGTGGGTGGGCTTCACCATCAGTACAAGAAACAAGAGCAGGAACCAGTCAGGTGTGTGAGGTCTGCAGCATCCACACACTCTAGCTGTTCGGCCTTTCTTTGACCCAGTGGCTGACTGTCCACATGTCTAAGGCACTGCTGTAAGCAGCATCCTAACAGACAGTGTAGAGTAGACACCCCTGCAGTCCTGTGGTCACAGACATAAGTATCAGCGGGACAGACCTGAGACTTGCAGGTATGTGTCAGGAGCCCAAACCGCCCTGACTTACCCGGGGTGAAGTGAGCTCTGGCTTCTAATTTGGATGAGTAATCTGCTGCTAGATGTTGGTGTCAATTAAGAATGATAGCAAGTATGGCTCCAGCCCAGCAGGCCCCAGCACTGGTTTGCAACTCACCCACCATCTCTGGCTTTACTCTGGGGCTTTTGCATAGGGAACGTGAGCTAGCTCAGCTCTCTGTACTTTTCCAGGCAATCTCAGATATACTTGTGGGCGTTATCAGGACAGAATGAGACGCACTGATCTATGATTAACTGGAGGAGATTGCCTGGTTACAAACAGAGAGAAGGCAGGCAATCTAGGCTCCTTTATAAGTGGCTGAAAGGCAATATTCGGACGTCTGAATGCTGTGGCCCAGGGCTATGAGACAGCAGCCAGATCACCCAGAGCCACAGCATGACTAAGAGCTTCCACCTCAGCTCTGCTGTCACCTTGTGTGACCTTGGACAAGTCACCTTGCCTCTCCGAGAGTCCAGGTTCCCTGTGGGAACGTGGGGCCACCACAGGGATGGCGATGGAGAGAGTGAGGCCCTGGGGTTGCATTCTATCTGGGTACACAAAGCTGGCCCTCCATGGTGTTTCCCCATACAGGGTCCAAACAGAGGTAGGCTCCACGTCCTCACGTTTGTTAGTGACAGGCTGGCTGTATTTGTTCCTTTTGTTGTTTTTGTTATTGTTTTCGAGACAGGGTTTCTCTGTGTAGCCTTGGCTGTCCTGGACTCACTTTGTAGACCAGGCTGGACTCGGGCTCAGAACAATCTGCCTACCTCTGCCTCCCTGAATGCTGGGATTTCAGGTGTGTGCCACCATGCTGGGCTCTGGGTTTGTTTTTTATGGCTGCCATCACAAACCAAAAAGTATTTAGTGACTCTTTTTCCTCATTAAAAAAGTTACGGGAGCCAGCAAGGTAGCTCAGTGGGTAATGACACTCGTGCCCAAGCCTGATTGAAGAACTTGCCTGGTGAAAGGAAAGAACCAACCCCACAAGTTGTCCTTGGATCTCCACATGCACTTCACAACCCACCCAAATCAACAAATGCAAAAAAAAAAAAAAAGTTTTGAAGTTTGAGCTAGGTGTAGTGTCTCACTCAGCTTGGGAGATTTAGCCACAAGGATCCCTGAAAAATCTCAGGCCAGCCTGGGCTACATAGCAAGTTCCAGGCCAGTCAGAACAAGATCCCATCTCAAAACCAAGCCAGAAGTGTGAAAAGAAACTTTCCAAACATAAAATTCTCCATCCTAGTCATTTAAGGCATCCATATCAGTAGAGCTAAGTATATACATTCTTTGCAGTTATTTATTTATCTACTTATCTGTCTGTCTGTCCATCTATCTATTTATTTATTTTGAGGCAGGGTCTCTCTGTGTAGCTCTGGCTAGCCTGGAATTTGCTATGTAGTTCAGGGTGGTTCAAATTCATAGAGATCTGCCTGCTTCTGCTTCCCAAAAATTGAGATTAAAGGCGTGTGCCACCACACCCAGCAGGCGCAGCAATATGTCCTCCACAGCCTCATGACGTCACAGTATGTCCACAGCAGGGCCGGGGTGACAAAGAGCAGCTCTTGCCTTGCTGTGGTCCCGGTGAACGTACTAGGGAAGCCCACGAGAAAGCCTGCTCACACCTGGTGGCTGCCTTGGGCAGTGTGGAGGTGGGAGGCCATCCAGGTGTAGGGTCGTCCCAGCCTTGGTGGAGCTGTCCTGTAGTGCTCTGGAGGTGAGGCCTGCTCTTCATGGGGCTGGCTTCTTCAACATGACCATCTGTCTGCCTCCGCACTTGGTTGAGCCTGCCGGAGCCATCCATCTCCCACTCCTTGCCTCCCTGCCTGCCTGTCACCGCCTGGTCCCACCATCCCTGCCCAGCTTGGGGGCACTGAGGCAGGTTAGGCCTCTGGCCTTTGTGTTTACTCTTCTCATCTGGCCACATCTGGTCCCCGGCTGAGTCACTCATTCCATTTGCCAATTCTCACAGTTGGACTGTGGCCGTTTCTTCCCTGGCTCTGGTGGAGCCACGTGGCAGCCCACGCTAGGAGCTGGTGCCAGGGCCTGCACACTCCCAGGGATGCGACTGCACACAGACAGCTCTGTTGGGGGTGGGGAGGGTGCAACTCAACTTCACATATACCTACCCCTAGTTCACAGCCCACCCACCCCCAGCCCACCCCCACCTCACCCTAGTCCACCCCCACCCCCAGGCCAGAGCCCACACCCAGGCCACAGCCCACACCCAGGCCATCCTCACACTCACCCCCGTCCATAGCTCCAAAGGACCCAGAGATCCCTCTGCTGAGTTTCAGAGACCCCAGAGACCACAGCCAGGCAGAGGCAGAAACCAGAAGTTGGACTTTGCTTTATGCCACAGGTTTCCATTTTGTTCCTGACTGTGGGAAGGTATTTCTAGAAGATGGTAGGGACATGGTCAACTTGGAAGAGAGGAAAACACAAGAGTCACAAGTGAGGTTTGTGTCCCTGGCTGCTTAGGACCCAGGCTCTCAGTGTCCCCACCCTCCACCCAGCCTTTCTGAATCTGACTGTCTTCATTCATTTTCAAGAATAAACCAGGCTGGCTGCATGGTCCATGTGCCACAGTCCCAGAATCAGTTCCTCTCCCTCTGGCCGCACGTGGCTCCACCAGAGCCAGGGAAGAAATGGCCACAGTCCAACTGTGAGAATTGGCAAATAGAATGAGTGACTCAGCCAGGGACCAGATGTGGCCAGATGAGAAGAGTAAACACAAAGGCCAGAGGCCTAACATGCCGCAGCACCCCATATTTTTCCTTAAGCCCTCAGTTAGCCTCCTAGCCTCCCATGATTTAGGAAGGATTCATGACCGAGGACTGACTAATCAGAATGCTGTACACTGCTTCCCAACGGGTGACTGTCCCCAGGCCAGGCTAGCCCCAAGCTGTGCCAGTGAGGGCCAGGACTACAGAGAGGACGTTGCCAGCGAAAGGGGTGCTCTTTCTCCTGGGCCTGTCAGCAAGCTGTTGTGAGGCCAGAGTTATTGGTGGCTGCCAAATGGTGAGGAAAAACAGGCATGAGGCAAGCATGCCAAGACATGGGATGTGAAAACAGCCCTGACAAGTTCCTAGGTCCAGACTGGCCTGGAGCCAGCTGCTCCTCTGGACATTCCCAATCTGATACCTTTTTCACTTTGTCTGCACTGGCTTCTGTTACTTGCAGCTGAGGGGGTTCATGTGAATATTTCTGAAAGGGACGAACATGTCTGAAAGTCAATGGGCACTCAATAAATGTTTGCTTTAAAGTAAAGCCTTTGTGGGGGGAAAAACCAATACCAAGAAATAACACACTCTACAAGTGCATTTCTATAACATTCTCAGTGTGCAGAGCTGGGGAGGGCAGGCGGATTGGTGGCCACAGGGCTGGCGGAGGCAGAGAGCAAGGACCTGATTGCTGTGATGGTGTCATGACTCTCCACGTGACAGAATCAGAGGCACGTGCCACACCGATGGTCCTTCCATGGCCTGGGAAGTACGGAGTTCATGCTGAAGCCCAGAAAAGGCCCAGCAAAGAGACCGTGGCACCTCTCTTACTATCTCTCCAACTTCCTGTAGATCTGTAATGTTTACCAGATCAAGTTATTGATACAATTATTCCTAGGTGGGAGCAGGGGCCTTTTTAACCCACAGAGCTTGAAGTCCAGCACTGCCCATCACCAGCTGAGATATGAGACTGCTCTCCTAACTGGCTGCCACTGGCCGTGCCATGGAGGTGGGCTCCTCCACCTTCCCATAGGGTAAGTGATGGCCACTGCCATGCCATGGAGGTGGGCTCCTCCGCCTTCCCATAGGGTAAGTGATGGCCACTGGCTGTGCCATGGAGGTGGGCTCCTCTGCCTTCCCATAGGGTAAGTGATGGCCACTGCCATGCCATGGAGGTGGGCTCCTCCACCTTCCCATAGGTGTAAGTGATGGCCACTGGCCGTGCCATGGAGGTGGGCTCCTCCACCTTCCCATAGGGTAAGTGATGGTAACTCAACTGGGAGAGCGAAGAGGCCAAAGTGAGACTCTGAGTCAGCCTCCCTGGCTGAGTGGCCCTGGGCAGGACACTGGATATCTCTGGCCCTTGCTTTTCTCATCTGTTCGGTGGGGACAGCAGAATGTCTTGCCCACAGGAAGTTCTGAGGACCTGGTAGGACAGTGACTGCAGGGCAGAACTTGAGACCTGGCAAAGGGAGCGAGTCTGGCTTCATGGCAGAGACGGGCGGCTAGCCGGGCAGGGCAGTCTGTAGAATCCGCCTCTCCAGGGAGCTCTTCCAAGAAGCTCACCCTGGCCAGCAGCTCTGATCAGAGTACAGAGCCAAGGCTCCTGCTCAGCAGGTCCTCCTGGAGGAACGGACACAGCCCGGACTGGTCTTTCCCTCACAGGATGTGCTCAGGGCCCACCTGTAGGGAGAAAGGACCTCTATTCAGGAAGAGAGACTGGACAGAGCAGGAGCTCGTTGGGTGTCTTGGGGTGTTGGGGAAGTCTCTCTATTCCCTGGATGCCTTTTGTGTCTCTGGGGGTTTTGGAATGTGTAAAACTCTATATTTCTTAGCTGGTCATGTTGGCACACACCTTTAATCCCAGCACTCAGGAAACAGAGACAGGTGGAACATTGTGAGTTAGAGGCCAGTCTGGTCTACAGTCAGGACAGCCAAGGCTACACAGAGAAACCCTGTCTCAAAAAAACAAACCAATCAAACAAAAAAACCCAAGAACAACAGGAACAGCAAACTCTCTATGTTTCCCAGTCCACCCTAACAAAACATCGCCCTCTCCCTGGCTCTATTTCTTTTTCAGAGCCAGATGTGCAACACAGTAAGCCATATTGTGCTCAAGAACTGATGACAAGGTTGGGGTACGATTAGCCAGGCTGGTTACATCAGATAAAGAATATACTGGCTTATGTAGCATTCAGGCTTCAGGTATGGCTGGACCCAGGATTCTTCTTCCTGGATCACACTTCCTGTTAGAGTGGAGAAAGCCTGGATGTGGCCAGAGTTTCTGACAAAAGTCTCCAGATTCTTTCTGACTGGCTGGCTTGGGCCAGTGCTCATTTCCTAAACCCCAGACACTGTGACCACGAGGACAACACATGCTCTGAGAGAAACCGTCAATAAGATGGTTCAAGGGCCATCAGCTAAGCAGGAGGATGTGCCCCAACCCCAGCTGCTCCTGCTTGCCAGGCCTCTTCTCCTTCCTCTATTCAAACCAAAAGCTTATCTCAAGATGGGGAAGCCCAGGCAGCATGCTGCCTGACTACCACGTGTATTGTGTATGTGTATGTGTATGTGTGTGAGGGGGGAGTATAAAACCTAGGTGATGTTTGGAAAGGTTGTTCCCCGTGAATACTCACCCTGCGGAAGGTGAGGACGGGCCTGAGTCAGGCCTGTTAGAGTGACTGCTTCAGGCTGAAGAGGAGGCTTAGCAGTTAAGAGTGTGGACTGCTCTTGAGAAGAACCGGAGTTCAGTTCCTGACCCCCACACCAGGTGTCCCACAGCCTACTGTAATTCCAGCCCCAGGGGACTCTGTCACCCTGTTCTGGGCTCAACAGGGGCTGCACATATACCTACCTACACAGGGACACATCAATCTTTAAAAGAATGACTGTTTTGCACCTGCTTCACCTGCCGTTTTGTCTGGGTTGGTGCCCACGTTACAAGACCAGACATAAACTGCCCCCTTCCTGCCGTCCTGAGTTTCTGGCATTTGCTGTTATAACGTGGTAATCCCACAACACCTGTCTGTCTGTCTCTGCTCAATGTAAGGGGCCAAGTGAGATGTAGAGGTGTCAAGTGTATCAGGGTGGCAGAGGCCCGGGGCAAGGCCTCCCTAACAGCACGGGACCTCAGAATGCGCAGAGCCTGCCACACAGGGTCCAGCACCTCCCTCTATTGCGAATAGAGCTTGTTCCTCTGCCGTCTGAGAACACCGAGGAAGACTAAGCTGCCTGCAGCCCACCAAAGGCTCCAGCTACCTCACACTGTGTTCTGAATTCTGTCTCACTCTCACGGGATAGCTGCTGCTGATCTCTCCCCCTACCTACCCCTGTCACTGACAGTCCAGAACACTCTGAACCCTGAGCATGAGGCCCATAAAAGATCTTGGCCCTTGGCACTAGTCTCCATTCAGACATGGCCCAGGTCATGAAATCAGCGAAAACTAATGAATCCAGGATGCTGATCACTGAAACCGGAAGCTGCTTAACCCCCACCCGCCCAGTGGTACAACCTCTTTTTAAAATTTATTTTATTTATTTAATTTTTGTTTGGTTTTGGTTTTTCAAGACAGGGTTTGTCTGTATAGCCTTGGCCATTCTAAAACTCACTCTGTCGACCACACTCAGACTCATAGAGATCCTCCTGCCTCTGGCTCCTGAGTGCCAGGATTAAAGGTGGACACCACCTTGCCCAGCGACAACCTCATCGTTGCTAAGGCTCTCGACTGCATACCTCACCAGATCCAGTCCCCAAGTGGCCACACTCTTGAGAACCACATCCCTGTTGAGTGGTGCAGCTGGGATACCCCTTGGCTAGATCCATCCCAGCGCCCCCTTCTGAAGCCTGTGTTTCTCCTTTCCCCGGCTCCGTGCCTTGGCTGCTTGCATGTGTCTCCATCCTAGGAATCATTTTCTTCCCGTGCTAATTGCTTTGTTGTAATTCTTTGGAGGTAATTTTCTTCTGTTCCCTCGTTTCTGCAGTTAACACCCTCCAATTAATTTCATAGCTCTCGAAAGTTCTCCCACAAGTTGCCCTAAAATCCTCCCAGTGTAACTGTTGAGTGTGATCACTGTCTCCCACGGCAAGCTCCTCATCCCCACGCTCTACCTCTAGAGGCAGGACCGCCCCAGGAGGGCAGCCTCGGTGTGGAGAGGGAAACCTAGCTCAGAGAGCAGGGTGGTGTGCCCAAGGGTCTGGGGTAGACATGACTGGGGCATGAGCCTTCAGCTCCAGCTGCCACTGAGCTAACAGCTGCGACTCACAGCATGGAGTGTCCACGTGTGTCAGCTGCACACCTGTCCTACAGTTGACCCCAGGGGAGCCTGACAGCTTCACTGGTTCTGCAGAGCCTGTCCCGTGTTCTGCTCTGTGATGTCGCCTGGCACACATGCATGGACTGAATGCCAGGGTCTTGGCAATCTGCATGGACAGGTGAAAGATAGCACAGCCAGGACATCTCGAGGGGAGAGGGGGCAAATCCCACGCCAGCGACATTTGCAGAGAAGTGAAAAACGATTTCAGATTCTGTTTTCCCATCTCTCTCAGCAATCCCCTGTGGTACTTTATCTGGTAAATAGGAGGTCTAGTTGTTATTCTCAATTATGATATTAATTCTCCCAGTGACCCTGGGCTACTTTCCTTCCTCCTCAGAGCCCGTTTCTCTCTGTCACCACCTTCTCAAGGACAAAAAGATGTTCTCGCAAGAAGGAGCAGACCTGGGCCTCATTACCCAGCAGGCCATGCAGGCCAGGCTGAAGGGCGGCCTGTGAGGGGTGGCCAGATGCTCCCTCCCCTTTTCCTACCGAAGTGCCTTCCCGCCTTTGTGTCTGTTTAATGCCACAGACCCTCTGCCCAACTCCCTGTCTGGGCCTGCTTTCACCCTCCTCTCCGACTCCTAGCAGCAAATTCTCAGCCAGCTGGGCTCCAATCTCACGGCAAGGGGCAGCTTTGATATTATTTTCTTATTTTCCCCAGCTATCTCCCCTCCTTAGGAGGTGAGGGATGACAAGGTTGCCACTGGTAATTGGCCTCAGATATGTTTCCCTCGGCATCCAACAACGCCTCTCCCTCTCATTCCCCCACCCCTCTCCTTGGTCCCATGTGGTTCTCTAAGCCATCTGGAATCAGGCCCAGAATTCCCTTCTCCTCCACGTGTGAGCAGGTGTGAGCAGGGAAGGCCAATCTAAGTACCATGTGGGAGGCACAGGCTTCCCCAGCATGGGCCACCAAATTCAGTGACAAAGAGAAACACACACACACACACACGAAAACCTCCAGTAATAAACTTCAGAGCCCCCAGACTGATGATCAGCAAATACAGATGAAAGCGCATCCCTGATGGAAAGTCTACTGACTTTTGCTCTCGTTCAGAACAGAAGAGTGATTTTAAAATATTGGTCACTGGGAAGGACAGGCTTTGGTGCCTCTAGAAGACAGTTCTTCACAGCCGGGTGGGGGCTCAGAGGGTTCTCACGGGCAGAGCTGATGGCCAGCCTGGTGGCCAAAGGCCCCAGAGCCCAGTCCCCAGAGGCAGGCAGCAGCCTATCCTGTGGAACAGAGAAGGAGGCTGAAGCATCATGCCAGTGGTATGAGCAGATCTGGGTTCCAAGAACATTTCTCTGCTGATCCAGGGGCAGTTTCTGTAGGTCAGGAGTGTCTGTCATTCAGGAAGACCATCAAGACAGATCTGCACCAAAGACTCAGGGTGCAGCCACAATCTGTAACCGTCATGCACCATCAGGCTATGGTGAACTGGTCTGAGCGGGTCTGGGTGAACCTGGGGAGCTGAGGGATCGGATCGGCCAGGCCTGAGACTCTGAGCTGGAAATCCTGGAGCCCAAGGGCCAGCCAGTGGCCACCTGAGACAGAAGGTGTTTAAAGTTTCAGAGAGCAGCCTAAGCCCCAGACACCTCACACAGAGCTGAGCCTTCCTCGGATTTGCACCTTCTGCCTCATGCACACAGACTAGGAGTCTCAAGACGAGGAGCCAATGCACTTGGGAGTCCTCCGCTGGCCAGCATCCCTGCTCAGGCTCCTTACCTGGAGGACGACGCTGGCTTCTGGAGCCATGCAAGGCAACCCTCGCCCTGGCCTTGGCCTGTAGCTGGGAGTGAGAGAGGTGCTCACTGGACTTCTGACTTCCAAGGCAGGTGCCCAGGTGCAGGGTCAGCAGGAAGGATGTGGACCATGTACCCTTCCATTTCCTGTCTACCTAGGGGTGGCCCAGAGGGTTTTCAGATGCCCCTGGAGGGGCATTAGTCCGCACTTCAAAGCTGGGGGACAGGAAGGGAATTAGGGTGGCCACTGGGTGGTGGGGATGGTTCTGGGGAACATAATTATGGGGCTGTCTGGCCTGGGCCAGAACGCCTTACAGAATCTTCATGGGAGCTTTAGACACGCAAACTCTGAGCCTTGCTTTCTTCCTGCCCAGTTAGAGGCACAGAGTCTGACCCTGGGAAAGAGGGACTCCAGCAGTTCTGTTGCCTCAGGACAGAACCTTACCCTGGCACGCCACGCTTCTGAGGATATAACCTCTGTCAGCTCTCCTATGAAGACCACCTGGCCCCCAGGCTGGCGCCCACACCCCCACCTCACCGGAGAGGGGAGTGATTTCCTGATCAGTCCCCTCTGAACCCTGCTGCCCAGGGAGTGGGCTGTGGAGTCTTGCTTCAGCCCCGCCCACAGAGCCGCTTGATGCAGATGCCTGCCCTGCTTCGCCAGCTGCCACCAAGAACTGGGCAGAGGCATCCACTGGGTGGAAAAGGCCCCGCAGTCAGGCTCCAAGCTGGACCTGACCACCTCGAGCAGATGGGACCCTGTGCGCAACCATTCTCAGTGTTGAGACAACGCTCTCTGCCTTCTGGGGAGACCCCGTTTTCCAGGGGCAGGACACAGACAGTAAAATTACAAACACATTAGTGGAGCGAGCAGCTTCTGCAAAGGCAGAAAGCATATGGCGGCTGTGGCGGCGACCATGTGGCAGGCAGAAGCTGGCTCTCTGGCTGGCGTTTGAGCTGTGACCCGAACGCCACATTCTGACCTGGTGTCGAGAGAGGCAGGACAGCCTAGGCAGAGGGGTCCAGGTGGAGCAAGAGATAGCTGGTGGGACAGAAACACCGGAGGAAGGGTGAGGAGAGGGAGAGAGAGAGAGGCCAGCGGCAGGCAGACACTGCTGGGACTCTGGGGCCTATTTTGGGAAATTCATCTTAGCTGGGAGAATTAAGTGGGTGGCTTAAGGCAACCACAGGGTCTGGTTGATGCCAGGGAGCATTCTCTTTGCCTTCACCCTGTGATGACTCTGGTCACATGGAGACTTGGGATCCCAAAGGGACCAGGCCACTCAATGTCAGGATGTGTGTGAGGTCTCTGGGCTCTCTGTGCATGCTGCAGCATGACCATGCAACATACTGTCCTTAAAAAAAAAAAAAAAAAAAAAAATATATATATATATATATATATATATATATATAGTTTTGTTTGTTTGTCTCTTCAAACCTAGAAGATGAGCTTGAATTTTCAAGGTCCCTAAGGTCTTTGAATGAGGTACCCCAAAGAAGGACAGAACCTGGCCATTTGGGATCTTCTTCTTGGGGGAGGGAGGCTTAGAACCATCTTTGGGGGAGTGCCTGCTCCCCGCCTCCAGGGATAGATTGACCAGCCATTTGCCTGAAGTGTCCACCAGCCCTCTCCAGAGGCTTGGCTCTGGGGACAGGCGTGGGCTGCAGAGAAAAGGCGCGGGAAGAAGGGACTCAGAGGCAGCGCGGGAGGAAGGATGCTGTTGCCATGGAGGGAGCGGCAAGGCATTCTGGGATCAGCGTTTGCTTTTTGGAGGTGTTGGGAGCGAGGGTCATTCTTCTGTCCTTACTGCTTTCCCTGTACCCCAGAAGAGAGTGCGCCCCACCCCCATGAGCAGGAACTGACACTTCTGCCCCAGGCCTGGCCACCCCAACCCCATTGACACCCCCCCTTAGCTGTGCCTTCCCTGAACTGTTGGTCTGCCTTTTGTACAGACGGTGGGAGCGGCCCCTTTCCAGGAGGCCTGTTTGCCAGCAGGACAGCAGCAAATTAGTGCTCTTAAAAGGCATCCAGCCTTTATCCAGCAGATGCGCACTCCTGTGAAGGGGGCCTGTTGTGCCTTCCCCCCAAATCTGCTGAAAGCAGGGTTTGTAGGCCATCATAATCGACTTCCTTCCACCCACCACATTAAATGCATTTAATCTACTCCCCAAAATGGCTAATTTTGAAAATCCGCTTATCAGAATTAGGTCTTCAGCATCCATATTTATTTACGTTTCATTTTCATAATTTTTTTGTCCTCATGTGTGTGACTGAATTCTGTTTTCTATTGTCTGCCCTGTATCTCACAAGTCCAGGGTGGACAAGGGCCAGGTTAGGAGCAGATTGGATGTGGGAATGAGGCAAGGTTGCCAGGGAGGGCTTAGGCATGAGCCTGAGAGAAGTGTGTCTTGGTAGATCCAGGCTCCTTGGGCAGACCTCCATTAGACCCGGGGAGTGAGGGACCCCAGCAGAGGCACTCGGAAGGTCATTGGGGCCAACTGTTTCTCCTGGTGTCTGCTGCGGACAGAATACCAAGCTGGATGTTGGCACAGCCCTCATGTTCAGCTGGTGCTGCTCAGTGAGCACTAGCTCCATGGTAGCGAGTGAAACTGTGTCCAAAGCCAGCACCTTCCCCTTGGTGCCTAACTGCCCGCTATTCAGGGGCAACTTCCCCAGCTGAGGGCATGCATGCAGGACACAGCCATGAGAAACAGATTCACGGGAGGGACGGGGAGAGGGCTCACCAGCTTGCCCTGCACATTCGACCCTTGCCCTTCCTAAGCACAACCAAACTCTGCGGGGTTGCCAGGGGCCGCTTAAAGAGCTGTTAAGATCAACAAGGCCATCTGGCCTCTGTGCCTCACTCACTTGTAGTCACCTGTCCCCTTACATAAGAGGGCATTAAGAACATGCTAAAAGACAAAAATAAAACAACGAGACCCTTTGATATCCCTTGACAGGGCACCTGCCATGGAGAGTGCAGTTCTGCAGAGTGTGTCATGGAAGGGTGAAGAAGACCTGCTTCGTGCTCACTGTGGACTCGGGAAGCAAGTCTCAGTGAGTCACAGCCCTCACACTTACCAAGCAGGTAGCAACGGGGCTCGGACTACGGGGTTCTGTCAAAGAACAGCTGGGTTACTTTTGTAGCCATGTTTAGATTTTTTTCCTCTTTGGCAGAAGAAATCAGCATTATTTTTTCCTTTGGAATAGGAATTCCTTAATTGCATATTGGTTGTTGAACTGAGAGCTGGATCCGGCAAGCCTGCATCCGAGGCTGGCGGCTGTCATCTTACCATGTGACCTTGGAGGACTGGAGCCCTCAGACCCTATGCAGCATGGGCTGGGGACCAATGACAAAGCCCTCCGACAAAGCCCTCTGACAAAGCCCTCAGGGGCAGTGTGAAGAGTGAGGCTGACACAGCGGGGCAGCCTGTGCCAGAGCCCAGGAGGACATTCACCTAACAATTAAGCAGCGATCTGTGGGCTGGGGATGTAGATAGAGCACTTGCTGGGCATCTATGGAACCTTGGGTTGACACATACATACACAAACATAAATGTTTATAAACTTGCCCAATCAGATCAGAAAATATACTCAATTGTAGAGAACGATCTGCTCAGTCCCAACATAAAAAGAACACCCATACAACACCCCAAACGCTCATGTAACACGGGTCCCCCACCCTGGGTTCAAGTCCCAGTACCCACATGGTGGCTCACAACCACCAATAACTCCAGTTCCAGTGGGTCCGACGCCCTCTTCTGGCCACTGTGGGCACTACAGTCATGTGAGAATAGATGTACTTGCAGACAAAAACACTCATATATATATATATATAATATATATTATTACATGCACATATATAAAATAATGAAATTTTATAGGACCAAGGTCTCCAAGAGATGAGATGTGGAAGGCCATGATAGGATTCCTAGGGTGTGTGTGTGTGTACTAGTGTGGGCTATGGGCACCAAAGGACTGCCCAACTTAGGGCTTCCGTGAGCAGTGTCTCGGGCTGGGCCATGCTAAGCATGGGGACCTAGACTTTCAAAGGAGGACCATCAAGGACAAAGCAACTTGGACCTGAAGAGGGTGACGGCCCTGCAGGGGTGGGAAGGCGGGCCGCAGCACACCATACTGGGTATTGTGGTGTTATCTGCTGGGCTGCTAAGTCAAGCTGCACAATTACACTCCAGTAGAAGGAACCAGGTCCCTTACTGACAGAAAACAAAATCCCAGAGGGAGGTTCCCGAGTGGAGGCGCAAGCTGGGACAGCCAGCGTCACATCTGTACAGTCTTCAGATCCTGTCTCTCTGGAGCTTTCCATTCTACAATTCTGATTCAAGCAGCTTAAAAGTCTTTTTTCTGGAGTACATGGGAGGGGGGTGCTGGAGAGATGGCTCAGCGGTTAAGCACACTGGCTGCTCTCACAGAGGATCTGGGTTTGGTTCCCAGCACCTACATTATGGCTCACACCATCTGTATCCCAGCTGCAGAAGATTCAGTGACCTCCTCCGACCTCCGAGGCCACCAGCCATACACTCAGTGCATAGCCATGTACACATACAAGATACTACGGTACATTAAATTTAAAAAAAAAATAAACTTAAAAACTCCTCCTTGGAATCCTTTAGCACAGCTGAGTAGGACTGAGGTTAAAAACATGTCTTGAGGGCATGTGTGTGTGCACGCGCGTGCGCCCGTGTGTGCAGGTGTGTACACACAGCTGCCCCTGCCTCTCGTTAAGCCTTTGGGAGAACTAAGAACATCATTCTATGGTTTGTTCTACACCCTGGTATTTTTTAGTCAGCCCACTAGTTTCGTTGTGAGTGAAAGAAAACCCAACCCAAACTGGCTGAAAGGAAGCGCATACGTTAGCCATGATGGAGAACCTCACGGTGACCTCCGCAGCCTCCACGGGGCCTCAGGAACTTACCCTCTTTTGCCACCTGCTCTTTCTTGTCCTTTCCAGTGAGGCTCAAAAGGTAGGGCCTCTTGCTGGGAGCCAGGCTGGCTTGGCCTAACTTCCGTGTGCCTGGGGTGAGGCAGAGCAGCTGCAAGAAGATGTGTGAGGCAGGAAGGCCATCCTAAGGACAGTGGGGCTCTCCTGTCTCCTCCCTCTGCCCTTTTTTATCATTACTCATTTTCCATCCTCTTCACAGTTGCCATGAGAGCGAACCCCAAGTCTCTGTGTTTCTAAGTCACTCGGGTTGCCAGATCCCCCAGGAGCAGGCAATGCTCCAGACACCCCTCCCAGACACCCCTCTGCTCCAGACACCCTTCCCAGCACTCTCTGTAGCCGGGAGCCGGGCCTGAGACCTGCTTCCCGTGGTCACCTCCACCACCCCAGCTCCTCACGGTGTCTCAGGGACCGAGCCCGCAGCAGGAGCCTGCTCCTCCCTCCAGCTCTGGTGTTGTCTGTGTGTGGCCAGGGTGACGGCATGGACTAGGAGCAGTCTGAGTTCATGCACCGGCTTCATCCACTTCCCATGTGGTCCGCCCTGACCTTCAGATGCTCTTTCTGAGAGCCACCCAAAAATTCCGAGAAGCTGCCTCCCGGCCCTCTAACCAGAACCAGCTCCGACGCCGTCCATCCTGGCTGCACCCCACCCACGGAGAACACTTTGCCAGCCCCTCACCTCTTCACTGCCAGGCCTCAGCCAGGTCCCCAAGGAAGGGACAGCTGTCAAACACAGTGTCACACAAGATCAGAGGGCATCTTCTCTGGGGCTTCCCCTTGCTGACCTTTGAGCCAGAGGTCCTGTCTAGGCTCAGCTCCTCCCCGCTTCACGGCTCAGTGAATGAGCTCACTCACGGTGACGTTTTAAGCAGCAGGTCCTGTGCTGCCCACCCCTGCGTTGCAGCCCTTGCCCTGTGGTTTCTTTCCTGTCCCAGCCTCCACAGTCAAACATGAGTCACTTGCTGACAATTCAGCATCCAAGCAGCAGAACCTGGTTCCAAAAGCCCTCAGAAGGAGATGCTGGGGACGCGGATGGGAGCTGTGTTTGGAGCTAAGCACCCAGCTGGGGAACAGAAGCTCAGGGGCGGGTGGGGTGCAGGAGGGCCTGCTCTGGCTCTGGCCCACCCCAGCCCCCTCTTCCTTTTTTTCCCCCTCCAAGAGCAGAGTCTCCATGTGGAACTCAGTGGCTTCCCAAGTCTCTTAAGGCCACAGATGGCCACTGGTCAACCCCTTCATCTGTGCTCAGGACAGCAGTGACCCTGGCCAAGCAGGAATCACACAGACGGGGCCACCCAGCAGTACTGTAGGGACCAGCCACAAGAAGGAAGGCCTTGTGTGGACTGGCCAGGTAAGAACCACAAGCATGGACTGAACAAGGACTACAGTGGCCAGCCGTGGGCAAGAGACCATCACAGATGACACTGTAGCCGTTGAAGGCCGTGGGGACACATCCCCATATGTTTGCGATGACCCTAGCCCCGAGCAACCCATTTCAAGGTTGTCAGTTTGTCTGCAGTGCAGTGTTTTCCTGGCTCTAGGGTACCCTGTGTATTAAAAGCTTCACTGTAAAGCACATGCCGTGACGGTTTACTGTGCCTGTGACAGCAGCGGCCCCTCCCTGCTCGCCCTGGGCCTCAGAGCAACAGGCCACACCCCACGTATCTCACACAGCCAGATGTGTGGGAGGGCTACCAGCTTGGCGTGTGTAAGAAGGCTGGGACCACACTACAGCGCATTTCCCTGAATGTGTCCCCATGGTAGGATCAGAGCCCTGAGCACCAAACAAGAGGCAGCCACACGTGCGAGAAAGTAAGTAAGGCTCTTGGGGGCCAACACTGCATTTCTGACTCTGGAATTCCATACCTAGTAAGGGGGATGGTACAGGTCGTGCGCAGTGGTACATGCGGACATCCCAGTACTGCGGAGACAGGGTAGAAGGACTAGTCAGCCTGGGCCACAAAGGCAGACTTTGTCCCCACGGCAGAGTTGGGCCAGCCATTAGGAGGCCTGGCTGGGGGCAGGGGGGGGCGGTTAGGTTGGGCTTGCAGCTCCCACATGCTGGCTTGACACCACTTGTCACTTCAGTTCTAGGGAATCTGATGCCCGTGACTCCGTGAGCACTAGGCCCGCACATGTTGTACATGCATGTGTTCAGGCAACGCACTCATATACATAAACTAAAAATATCTTTTTTAGAAGTAAAATCACGTGCGTGTGGTGAGTTCACACTCATTCACACTGTCGAAGGCTCCCTCTGGATGGGTGTAATGGTATCAAGTGCCAGGGCAGGGCGTTCTAGAGGACACAGCTCTTTTAGTGTCAGCATGGAACACATGAGGCACATGAGTTCCTTCTAGACACCTTTAGTCTAGGCTCTGTGCAGTTGCCTTCAAAATTTCCTAAGGCCATGCCGGATCTCACCCCCCCCCCCCGGCCGAGGCCAGCGTGTACCAGCCCCCACGCTCCCCGGGGATGCAGGCTCATCACTGAGGTGCCCTGTGGACAAATGGTGTTCCTAAAGTATTTGCTCATGTTTGCTCAAGAGTTAAGCCTGGCCCCACAGACAGATGTAGGTGAGGAAGTGACGGCCAAGCCGCTTGCACATGTGAGTCGCCACGACCCTGTCAGATACCAGGATGAAAGAAATCTATTCGCCGGCCATGGCTAGGATGAGGTGGTGCACCCGCTTCCTTTACGAAAACAGCATTAAAGTGCTCCTTTTACTCGGAGTCCCCTTTGAGTGTGTCCCATTTTGAACTTAGCCGTTTACGTGAGGTTCCCTGCCCTCTGAGTCTGATGGCAGCTCTGGTCTAAAAGCAATAACTAGCCTCAGAAGAAGAAAGGCTTCGTGTCACAGAGTGCCCTTCTGAAAGGGCAGCGTTCCTGAGACTCCGGGGAGGAGCCGCAGCAAGCTGCCTTGTATCTGGGGACTGGCCACCTGCCATCAGAGCCGGCGAGCATTTCCACAACTGCAAAGCAGAAGGGCTCCGGGCCTGTGGCTCTGTTGGCAACTCCCCAACAATCCCAGGCAACAGGAGAATAGTGCTCGAGCCAAGCTTCTGCTCACGGGCAGAGGCTCGCTCCTGCCACCTGGCACGGGGTCCTTGCCGGAGGGCCATTCATGAGGGATGCTGAGCAGGCAGGGACCGTTGCAAATCATTACAGGTGTTTGTGTTCACCCAGGTCAGAAATCTATTCCAGCACAGCGGGCCTGTGATTTCACTCACGCTATTATCATTCGGGTTGCAGAAAAAAAAAACACGTGTTTGAATTAGAACAAGTTGGGTCCATTCGCTGAAACATGTTCTGTGGCACAGACAGCAGAGGCCGAGAGGGTTGCACGCTGAGGTCCAGGGACTTCGGCTCCGTGTTTGTTGCTGTGGCCATGGTTGTGAGTGCACACGCTTACTCTGAGCTCCCTGCATGGCCTTCTGTCACAGCGATCAGGCTTTCTGAAGGCCACGCAGAGTGTAGTAACTGCTCAGTGTGGAGGTGGGAGGTGGAGATAATGGGGGCTTTGGTGTTGTTTGGCCTCGCTTCCTTCCCTCCCTCCCTCCTTCCTTTCCTCCCTCCCTCCCTCCCTCCTTCCTTCCTTTCCTCCCTCCCTCTTTCCTTCCTTCCCTCCCTCCCTCCCTCCTTCCTTCCTTCCCTCCCTCCCTCTTTCCTTCCTTCATTTTTTCCCTCCCTTCCTCCCTCCTTCCTTCCTTCCCTCCCTCCCTCCTTCCTTCCTTCCTTTCTTTCTTCCCTCCCTTCCTCCCTCCCTCCTTCCTTCCTTCCCTCCCTCCCTCCTTCCGTCTGTCCGTCCTTCCTTCCTTGTCTCAGTCAGAACAACATTTTCAGGATTCTCATGTACAGAACAGGAGTCAAGCACTGCAGAGATTTCTCGGGCAGAGGACCCAGTTCAGTCAGTACCCAGCACCCAAGTGAAGGCTCAGAACCATCTTAACCCCAGTTCCAGGGAATCAACACCATCTTCTGGCCTTGGATGCCTTTAATCCCATCACTCGGAAGCAGTGGAATGTCTGTGAGTTCAAGCCAGCCAGGTCAGCCAGGGCTGCATAGTGAGATCCTGTCTCAAAAACACAAAAACACCAAATATAACTAACTAAATAAAATAACAAACAAACAAGGCTCCGCAGAAAAACAGAGAAGGAACAAGGACTTTGGAACTGAGTGAGCCTTGCCAAGGGCCACATCACCGCAGGCTACCACATCACCGCGGACTACCTTAATTCCTGACCAGACCTGCGCCTGAGATGGCTATCATGCCTACCTGAGCCAAAGAGGGAAAAATTCATCCCCGGAAGAAGATAGCAGCCAGAGCCTTAATAATCTTTCAGAGTCATTTCCTCTGACTGTCAGTGGAAACGCAGAAATATAGGAAGAACAAAAAAATCAAGAGTAAAACAATGTATTGCAAGCATTTTCCCCGGGGAGCCCAGGTGACTGGGAGCTTGGAGCTGAACTTTAAGATCTAAGCAATTGATCTATCTAAGAAGTTAGGAAGCAAAAGTTTTAGCCAAGAACTGGAATCAAATGGAAACTCTGAAATAAACATAAAGAGCCGATAAATTTGACAGAAGATTTGCAAGATCTGTAAGTGTAGAATTCAACACATTGTTGAGGGAAAATAAAGGTTGTGAGTAAGTGGAGAAATATGCTGAGCTTCTGAGCCCAGAGATAGTGTTTTTTCAGTCAATTCTTTCCAAAAGAGTATCAGTTTAAGTGCCAGATTTTAGGAATAGAAACTGAACCTCATTCTAAAACTTATGTGGCCATACAAAGAATCTAGAATAGCCAAACATTTCTTTTCACTTTCTTTCCTTTTAATAATACTTATATTAATTATTTGGAATCTTGTACAATGTATTTCAATTATTTTCACATACCCCAAGTCCTCCCATACCCCCTTCACTTCCTGCCCACCCAACTCTGAGTTTCCTCCACCTCTGTCAAGTCCAGTTTGTGTTGCCCAAACAGTCTTGGGAGCAAGCAAGTTTTGTCCTGGCTTGCAGTTTACCTGCTGGGGTCACGTCATTAAAAAAGCAAACTCCCTGGGTTTGGAGAGATGGCTCAGAGGTTAAGAGCACTGGTTGATCTTCCAGAGGTCCTAAGTTCAATTCCCAGCAACAACATGGTGGCTCAAAACCATCTATGATGAGATCTGATGCCCTCTCCTGGCCTGCAAACAGAATACTGCACACATAATAAATAAACAAACAAACAAACAAATAAATAAATCTAAAAGAAAAAAAAACAAACAAACTTCCTCTCCCAGTCAATGTCAAACACCAGTGTGCCTCAGCTACAAGCCAAACACTTTGAAAGTGAGGAGGATGGGTCACCAGTGCAAGCTGAGGAGCATTTGCTAAACACGTCTGACTTGCACCTAGAATACTTGAGAAACAGTTCAGCAGGATAAGAAGGCAAGTATACCATTTTAAAACTTTTTATTGGTTCTTTGTGATTCTCAGATCATGCAGCCCAATCTCACCCATCTCCCTGTCCCTCCGTATCTGCCTTCCACCCTTGTAATTTCCCCACAGAAGGAAGAAAAAAAAAACCCTCCCTCTGGAAGCTGTGATGTGTAACAGTGTGTCACACAGTGTACACTTTTGCCAAAACAGCTTCACTTGCAAATGTTTTTTACAATGATTTGTGGTCTGGCTCAAGGCCTCTGGCATCTGCTACACTACCAACACTGGATCCTCACAGGACTCCTCTCAGAATCGTGTTGTTACCCTGTGTCACGGAGATCCTGCAGCTTTGGTTCAGCAGTTTGTAGATGCGCTAGGTGTTGGATCTGGATGGTAACCAAGTTGGTCAGCCCACCAGCTCTCCTGCTTCTCACAGTGAGTGCAGCATAGCTGTGGGACCAGCAACCCTTGGCTCACACCCTGCCGGCGGGGGGGGGGGGGTCCCACTGGAGCCCTCCCCTGTTCTCTGCCACCAGGGCTCATTCCACTGTGAGGCCCAGGGGAGGAGCAGCCCACTCTTTCAGGCTCTCAAGGCCAGCTCTCCTGAGTGCCACGGCCAGAGAGGGGCAGGTACCAGGCTGCAGCCCAGACCAGGGATGCCACATGGCCTTCAGTGGTGACAAGGGCATGGACGTTGATACAGACCCCGCTGCCTCAGGACCATGGACCCAGCCATGGTCCTCAGTGGCAGCACAGGTGGGGACCAAACCTGGCCTCAGGTGACGGCACAGGCTGTTGATGTCAGGCTGTTCCTCCCCACCCTCATGTCTCCAGTCTGCCTCTCTTCATAGTGCACAAACCATTGGGCTTTCTTTCTCTCCCATCTCTCCACCACATACTTGCTCATTCTAGTGTTGCCAACCTGCCCTTGCCTTGTGGTGGTGGGCGGGCCTCTCCAGTACCCCACTTTCAACGTGGGGAAGAGCCCTGTACTGACATTTCACCAGGGACCACATCTGACTGTCTCCTGAGTGTATGAGCCAATGTGTAACAACAGTGAGCACTAGGAAACACACTGAAGTTGTGCAGATTCCACCCACAGCCATACCAATGACTGGCGTGAATACGCTGGCCACACAGGCGTGATGGAGGAGAATCCAGTGGGAGCTAGAGCCATGGCCAGGTCCCACGGGAACTCTCTGACAACCTCTTGTGCAGAAGTGCTGCAAAACCCCTATTGTACCGTCAACACCAAGTGAAGACCAAGGCAGTGGGCAGTGGGCACAGAGATTTCGGAGTGTCCGGAGGGCGGACGCCCACTGGTGACAATAGCACGGCTGTCCCACTAGTGCTCACCACGGACAGACGGGCAGACGGAGAAAGGGAGAAAAACTCAGTGAGGGTAAAAAATAGTTGAAGCTATGATCGGGCAATTTGACCTAAGGGACCAGACACTACACCCACGGGGTCAGAAATACATTCTTCTTATGTGTGTGTGGAACATTTATCAAAATGAACCATTTTCCTTAAAGCCAGTCTCAATAAGTTTCATGATACTGAGTTTCCCAGCTGCACTCAGATTGGGTTAAGATGAACATCAACAGAGATGGGCTGACGAGGGCTCAGAGGGTGAAGGCACTTGATGCCAAACCTGACCAGCTCAGTTCAATCCCTGGAGGACGTGTTGTGCAAGGAGAGAACCGATTCTGGCAAATCTGTCATCTGATCCCAAAAGGAGCATGCAAAATAAAGTACTTTAAAAAGATTGGTTTATTTTACTGAGTATTTTGCTTGCACATATGTATACATGTATGTGTATGACTCAGTTATCCATAGAGTTTAGAAGAGGGCATCAGATCCCTTAGAACTGGAGTTACAGACAGTTGTGAGCCACGTGTGGGTGCTAGGAACTGAATCCCTATTCTCTTCAAGAGCGGCCAGTGCTCTTAAGTGCTGAACCATATATGTATATGTATATGTATGTGTATGTGTATGTGTATGTGTATGTGTATGTGTATGTGTATGTGTATGTGTATATGTATGTGTATGTGTATGTGTATATGTATATGTATATGTATATGTATATATAAGACCACATACCTATATATGTATGTATGCATATATATGGCATACACACAAACACACATACACATACACACATATATTTTGTTTTTCGGGACAGGGTTTCTCTGTGTAATAGGGTATCCCCAGCTGTCCTGAAACTCTGTAGACCAGGCTGGCTTTGAACTCACAGAAAGCCACCTGCCTCTGACTCCTGAGGTCTGGAACTAAAGGCATGTACCACCATTGCCTGGCTATAAATATGTATTTTTAAGTTAAAAAAAATAAAGAACTAAGATATTCCAAATATCTGGAAACTCTAAAGCATTCTTCTAATTAATTTGAGCTTAAAACAAGTCACACACAAAAAGATAAGACATTTTAGAACAGATGAATAAGAAAGCACAAGCCGCTGGGACTGGGCTGGGAACAGCTGCAGCCTAGAGGAATGTCAGACACTGGCAGGGGGAAGGACTGAGACCAGCACGTCAGCCGTTTCTCTGTTTGCCTTGGTTACTTGCTGTTCTAGTGCTGTGACAAGCCTCCACGACTAAGGCAAAACAACCACCACCACCATTTAACTGGGCGCTTGCTCATGGTTGCAGAGGGTGAGTCCATGAGCGTCACAGCGGGAAGCATGGCAGAGAGGAGGCAGGTATGGTGCTGGAACGCTGACTGACAAGCACAAGACAGAGAGAGTCTGGGCCTGGCATGGGCTTTTGAAACCACAAAGTCCACCCCCACGGACGCGCCTCCTCCAACAGGGCCAGATGCCCTAACCCTCCCTAAATAACCCACCAGCTGGGAACCGAAGCTGAAGACTGAGCCTGCGGAGGCCACCCTCGTTCAATGTTGCCCTGTCGTGCTTGGGCTGTGGTTAGATGGCAGGTGATCGTGGCAGCACGTGCCGAAGACGTTTGCTCTGTGGCTGGGATGTGGAATCAAAGATAAGGAAGGGTTGGGCTCCCAGTACCCCCTCCAAGGCCGTGCTGTCAATGACCACAGCACACCCCATTAAGCTCTGCTTCTTAAAGGTGCTGTCCCCTCCAGACAGAGAACACACGCTGGGAAGCAAGCCTGCAACACCCAGACCTCTGGGAGACACGCCTCCCAAGTGTCACCCACCATAAGACTCAAAAATGGGAGCACACACTTTTAATCCCAGCAATCAGGAGGCTGACGCAGGTGAGCCAGAGGCAGGTGAGCTTGAGGCCAGCCTGGTCTACAGAGTGAGTTCCAGGACAACTACAGCGACACAAAGAAATACCGCCTCAAAAAAACCAAAAAGAAAAAGAAAAAAAAAAGGAGCTTATTCTTTAAAGAAATTTAAAATAAAACAAACAATAAGTAAATTTTAGTGAAATAGAAAACAAATATGCAATAGAAAGGACCAGGAAAGCCTAATTATTTTTATTTTTATTTTTTTAGCAAGGGCTAATAATGGCAGTAATGCCTAGCAACGTTTCAAAGGAGAGCAAAATGGGTGTCTGCAGCTATTGCCAGAAACAAGGGCAAAACCGAAAACTCCAGTTATGCTAAGAGAATCATGAATGACTGCAGGCTAGTAAATTTATATTTGCGGGAGAAGCAGAAGAATTGCTTGATAAGTAGAATTTACCAGGATCGACAGAAGAAATAGAAAATATGAAAATTTCTATGTCTATTAAATAAATTGTATTCAGGACCAAAACCTCTCCTGCAAGGAAAACACCTGGCCCATAGTCTTCACTGAATAATTCTCCAAATGTAAAGAAGAAATATCACCAATCTTCTACAAAGTCCACCAGAGAATTAAATTATTCGCTGAAATATTTAAGAAGAAAAGAATACAGTCCCAATTATTTTATATAAGGCAGTAAAACTTTCATAGCGAAACCTGATTAGGAAAGTCTAAGAAAATCTCTGTTGTGAGCATACCAATCTCTTCCTTAGACATAGTTTCCTAAATAAAGTATTAGCAAGCTGAATTCAGAAAGAGAATAGCATGTCATAACAAAATTGGATTTATTCAAGAAATGCAAGGCTAGCTTTTGATGTAATAAAACAGAAGTATTATATGCATTATATGAGATAATTATATCATATAATTATCGCATATAATTATCTCATATAATAAAAATCAACATCCACTTATAATTAAGCAAAACTCTTGGCAAATTAAGGCATCAATAGGACAAGAGACTGTGTCTGAGCAGGAGCACACACAGGACACTCAGTGACAGACGTAAGCTTTCTGCCTAAGGTCATAGGCGAGATAAGAGCCATTTGTCCTGCTTCTGTCAATCACTACTGAAGATCATGGCCAAAGCAGTAAGGCAAGAAAAGAAAACAGACTGAAAGGATTTGAAGGGCAGAAGTAGGGTGTCATCGTACATGGATAGCTTGACTGTTGCTGTGAAGCCTGCAGGAATGTGTGGGAAAACATAGCTAAATTTAGCAAGTCTGCTCCATATGAAAACAGTATTGTTATATACTAGCAAGAATTTAAAAACCAAAGTGTAGAAAATGGTGACATTCATAAGGGCATTAACAATTAAATGTCTAGGGGTAAATTTAATAGACAATAAATAAAGCAGCTATATAGAATTCTACCAAATATTGTTGAGAGTAATTAGAAAGGAATTAGTGTAATGGAAAAACATGGTGTGGTGATTCGAATAGGCATGGTCACCACAGGATTCGTGTTGAATGCTTGGCCATAGGGAGTGGCACTGTTAGGAGGCGTGGCCTTGCTGGAGGAGGTGTGGCTGTGTTAGAGGAAGTGTGTCACCGTGGAGGCAGAGCTCTGAGGTTTTAAATGCTCAAGCTACGTCCGGTTGAAATACACGTCTAGTCTCCCCCTGGTTGCCTTCAGATCACAATATAGAACTCTCGGCTCCTTCCCCAGCACCATGTCTACCTGCATGGCGCCACGCTTCCTGCCATGGTGATAATGGACTAACCTCTGAAACTGTAAGCGAGCCCCAATGAAATATTTGCCTTTGTAACAGTTGCCTTGGTCATGGTGTCTCTTCATAGCACTAGAACCCAAATTTAGACACATGGTATCTGCAGGGTGAAAGATCACAAGTTCTGCAGAGTGGAGGAGCTACGGAACCAATCAAAATTTAACCAAAATCTCAGATTTTTGTTGTTTTATGGAAACTGACAAGCTAATTCTAACCTTGGAATAGAAACACAAGCATGGGAAATGGCCAAGGCAACTCTGAAGAAGAAAATGAGGTGTTAGGGCCCGTGTCATCAGATACCACAACTTTCTATGAAGGATTGCAACAGCGGCGGTTAAGAACCCCTGATGCTCTTGCAGAGGACCTGGGTTGGGTTTCCAGAACCCACACCAAGCAGCTCCCAACCACGGCTAACTCCAGCTCCAAGGGGCCAGCGCCCTCTTCTGGCTCCAGGAGGATCTGCACACACTTGGATTTCACCCAGCAAATGCTCGCATATGCTAAATAAGTAAATCTCAAGGAAAGTAAGAATGTGCTACACAAATTGGGCATGGTACCACATTTCTGAGGTTCCAGCCCTTGGAGGAACATTTAAAGTCATTCTCAGTTACATGAAAAATGGGAGCACACATTTTTAATCCCAGCACTCGTGAGTTTAAAGCCAGCCTGAGCTACATGAGAAAAAAATTCAGACAAATGGGCTATCAGGACAAAAGCCCAGAAATAGCTTCACACATTAGTATGAGAGTTTGAGTTTTATGGAGCTGCTCCCGAGAGAGGCTGGGGAGAAGGGGAAGGTGGTCTTTTTGATCAATGGTAGAGAATAAATTGGAACTCCACACTGGGATGCTTAAATCTTTATTGCCAACTTGACTGGTATCTTAGATACTTTTCTATTGTCATGAAGAACGAAATAAAAACCACCATGAGCATGACAACTTAGCATTTAATTTGGATCTCAAAGTTGCAGAGGTTAGAGTCCCGGACCATCATGGTGGCGAGCATGGCAGAAGGCAGACAGGTGTGTGTTGGAGTAGAAACTGAGAGCTTTCGTCAGACCCACATGAGGCAGAGAGAGAGAGAGCTAACTGGGGGATGGTGTGGGCTCCTGAAACCTCAAAGCCCACACATCACCATGACATGACTCCTCCAACAAGGCCACACTAATCCTTCCCAAACAGTTCTGTCAGCTGAGGACCAAGTATTCAAATGTATGGGTCTATGGGAGCCATTCTCATTCAAACCACAGTTGGATTTAGAATCACTTAGGTAGCGGGAGGTGCACCTTGGCTGTGCCTGGGAGGGCGTTTTCAGAGATAATTACTGAGGGACCTACCCCAAGTGCAGGGGGATCTGCACCCCTTCAGTTGGCTTTCTGGGTCTCCAGTCTGTGATGGCCACCACGTGCTGCTGTGCTCTGCTGAGCCTTCTCCAGCATGGTAGACTGAAAGCCCCCAAGACAGTGAGCCAGAATAAATCACTCCTGTCATAATGAGATAGGCATGGTAGATCACACACAGGCACTAATCTTAGCTCACCTCGGGCCATACGTTATTAGGAAACATCTTTCTGACAGGCAGAACCCAGGCACTAACACCAAAGAAAACATTAATAAGTCAGATTATGTTAAAATTAAGTTCTTCAGTTAACCAGTTATAAGAGTTCCCCTTCCACGTTAGCATGTCTGTGGTATTGCACTTCCGCAGGCCTTGTTCAGGCAGCCGCATTGACCATATTCTTGAGCTCCTGAGGTGAAGTTTCTTTGTACACTAAATAGACTGAGCAGGTTGTATTTATATATTTAGATGAAAAATCTATCACAACTAAATAAAAAGAGACCATAGTTTTAAGGGGGAGATTCAGAATGAGGGAGAGATTGGAGAGAGAAAAGAGAAGGGGGAACTGGTATAATTATACTTTAATTAAAAATATTCTTAAAAACATCAAAAGAGACACTACTGAGACAGCGAAAATCATGCCCCAGGAAAGAAGAAAATATTTTCTATACATAAAAAAGAATTTTTACATATCACATATAAAAAGATTCAATGAATCAGTAAGAAAGATAAAAAATAAAATGGAAAAAATGGGCAAATATTTGAGCCAGCATTTCACACACATAAAATACACAAAGCGGTGTATTTTCTTATTATTTATTTTTGTTTTTTCAAGACAGGATTTCTCTGTGTAGCCCTAGATGTTCTGGAGCTCGCTCTGTAGCCCAGGCTGACCTTGAACTCAGAGATGTGCCTGCTCTGCCTCCTGAGAACTGGGATTAAAGGCGTGTGCCATCACACCCGGCTAACAGTGGTTTTTCTTAGGCTATCAGGATGTGCAAACTCTTTAGTTACCAGCATAGGCCACGCTGTGAGGACACCTACAAATGTTAAAAAGAGGGGCATCTCCCAATGTCACAGTGCCTGTCTGTTGGAACTCTTCTGACAACAGTCATGAGGGCTCTGCATCACATGATGCCCACAGGCGTGTTCCTGACTCACTGTGTATCATAGCTCCAACCACGTGGGCATCAAGAATAGAACGGATGAACTCCAATGGGGTCACTTAGCATAATACCCAACGGAAGCGAAAGAGCTGCAGCTATGCTCCAGACAGAGCCTCGGACATGCTGAGTGAAACACGCCTGGTACAGGTCTATGCTGTAGACTGTTTACAGACAAGGCGCAAGCCAGCGGCACTAATCAGCAGTAAAGAAGTCAGGATAAACGTTACCCTGGGAATATCAGATGTCACCCTGGGGAGACACAGGCTTTTGGGCTCACTGATAATACTCCGTCTCTTGATCTTGGTGCTGTTAATGACGTGTGCTCACTTTGTGAAAATGTATCAAATTGAATGTACGTCAGATTTAAATTTTAAAAAGCACTTCATGAAAAATTACACTGAGGGCTGAGGAGGCATCTCAGAGGGTAAAGACACCAACTTCTAAGCTGATCAAATCTGAGAGCCCAGGTAAAACAGATCCAAGAGCTGGATAGCAGAGGCTAGATGGCGAACAGGTCTGTGCAGTCCCTAGAGAGATTTGACAGTAGACGAAGTTACAAATACACACATATTTGGGTGGGGATTGATACGTTTTTATTTCACTAGAGAAATTTTAGGCTCACAGAAAAATTGAGCAAAAATCAGCAAGTCCCCACATGCCCCTCCCCCATCAGTGTTCCGTGGATCAACCTGGACATATCACTGTCAGCCGAAGTCCACAGTTTAGTTTGTGGCTCACTTTCTATTTTCCTTCCTTGTGTTGGAGGTTCATCTATTTTTACTTTGTGTGTGGTGTTGCGCCTGCCTGTAGGTCTGTGCACTGTGTGCATTTAGTACCCTCAGAGGCTTGAAGAGGGTGCTGGACCCTCTGAAACTGCAGTTACTGACAGCGTAAGCCATCATTCCGGTGCTGGGAACGGAACCATGTTCTGCCCAAGCGTAATGGGGGCTCTTAACCGCTGAGCCACCTCTTCAGCACCTTGATTTATTTATTTTTCTCTTGGGCAGTCTGTTTTTAAATTAATAGGCCTCATTTTCTAGAAGTTTCAGACCCACAGAAAAATTGAAATGAAAGTCAAGAGGGCTTTCATTTCCCGTTTAGTTTCCTGCACACACAGCCTCCCCCACTGTTGGCTCACCTCGGGGTGGTACTTCGTTAGAGTTCAGAATAGCTACGTTGTGTTGCTGCAACCAAATGTCCTATGGGGTACTTAGGGGAGGAAGGGTTTGTCCTGGCTGACTCACAATTTGGAGGAACAGTCCACTGGGGAGGGAGGGCAAAGGCTCCCAGGCAGCAGGGAGCGTGCCTGGGACTCCTTGCATCTTTGGAATGGTGAAACCACGACCAATATTTACCTCTAAAACTCATTTCATCTTATACAGCACCGTGCAGTAACTCACTGCCTCCTCCCACCAGCCTCAGCAACCACGGGGCTATTTTCTCTCTCTATAAATATGACTGTTCCAGGTAAGTTATAAAAATGGAATCCTGCAGCACCTGTGAGCCCGGCCACTTTAATAAAGTGTTCATCTGGGCTATAGCACATGTCAGCATTTCCTTCCTTTCCAAGATGAGTAATATTTTATGAATGTGTTTATACCTTTCCGAGTCCGTCCGTGGAACCTGAATCCCTTCCAGTCTTCGACTGTGTTGCTAAAATTCCTTCCCAGGGGGAGAGGTAAACAGGTTCTACCCCTTCACCTAAGGTCCTGACAACAGAGAAAGGATTCCTTCAAAATTGTCTCTGGGGAATCAATGAGGTCCTTGGGCGTCCTGACAGCATAGGTGAGGGGCTACAGGGGTGTGAGTGCTCTTTCTCTCCCAAGGCTGCAACCATGCAGGGATGATGGCTTTCCAACAGCAAGACAGATGGAGCCCCTTCCACCTGGTGCTCCTGCTACACCTCAAACTTGGGACCAGTGGCTAGCATCCCCCAGCCTACACACTCTTGCCCTTCCCTAGACCACATGCAATTAATGTGGCAGAGTTGTTTACAACAGGTGGTCAGGAGCAGGGAGATTCGAAGATGAGGGTCTCACGACCCTTCCACAGCCAGCAAGCCCAGTGGGGGGTGATCCTGTCACAGCTAGGAGTGGGGCCTGGCTTGCCTCCCCAAGATGGCTATTGCTTGGCCAGAAGGGCAGCCACTGCACGAGGTGGCTGTCACCAGTGGGCATGCACAGACCCCTTCCTGAGCCTTTGCCTTCAAGTCCTTTCAGGTAAGTCCCCCAAACCAGAATTACAACAGGATGGTTCTATATTTAATTTTGGGGCTCTGCCACAATGCTTAGCAGCAACTACATCTTCCTTAGTCCCAGCAGCCTAAGGGATCTTGTCCTCCTCAGCTTTGCCAGCATGCCATTCCCCACCGTAAGTTTAAACTTTAGAAGGAGTTTTAGGTTCACATCAAAATTGGGATGTTACAGAGAGCTCCCATGTAGCCCTTCCCCAGCACATACATGATCTACCTGTCGTCAGCATATCCCCCCAGGCTGGGAAATGTGACACAGGAGCATTGCTGTCAGCAGAGCCCAGGGACCACATCCCGTGTTGAACAAACATGTAATGACCCCGTTCCACCACTGTGCTGTCAAATAGAGTAGCCTCACTACCTTAAAAACCCTCTCTGCCTGTTCACCATTCCCCCCACCCCTCACCGAAACTCCGGAAACCGCTACTCCATTCACTGTCTCAAAGCTTTGATTTGTAGAGACAACCAGAGCTGGAATCATACAGACTGTGCCCTGAGCATGGTTTCTTTCACTTAGCACCATGCAGCTGAGCTTCCGTGGTGTCATTTCACGGCCTGATAGCTCATTTCCTTTTAGTGAGGAATAATGGTCCATTGTTTGCAGGTACCATGGCTATTTATCCACTCCTCTATTGAAAGGCAGTTATGGATGAAGCGGCTGCATGCTGGTGTTGCCATGGTTATTGATACAGCTGATTATTATCAGCTGTGCTTTTACTGTTTCCTGTTCATTGTCCATTTTCTGTGTTCTGATTTTTATATCTTTGTGGTTTTAACCAAGCATTTTACACTATTTCATCTCCTCTCTTTCTGTAGCATGTCGGCTATCTGTTTTCATTATGCACTACAACTAGATACAGCCCACTGTTCCGATCTACAGGTATTTGGGTGCCTCGTGGTAATAAAATGTCCACAGCCCCCCTTCTTTCTGTCATCACTGTCTATTAGGATACACATGAGCTGTAATCATCAATCGCATTATTGCTGTTATTATTTAATATCAATTAATTTAAAAATATGTGTTTCAACCTTCATTTATTTCCCTCCTGATATTCCTGTCTTTACACTGATCTAAGCCTCAGACCAATACAATTTTTCTTCTCCCTAAGAAGCATCTGTCAATATTTCTTGCAAGAGCAGTTTTCCTAATGACAAATTTTCCCAATTTTTGTTTGCCTGAGAAACTCTTTTATTTCACTATTGTGTGTCTTTATGTGTGTATGTGTTCGGTCTGTGTCTCTCTCTGTGTGCTTGTGTACGTGTCTCTGTGTGTGCGTGCACTCAGGCATGCATGTGCGTGTACATTGTATGCACACACATGTGGAAGTCAAGGATTCCTATCAGGAGTCTGTTCTTTTTGGCACTTTTACCCACTGGACACCTCACCAGCCCATCTGAAAGTCTTACTTGCTCTCCATTTCTATCAGTCAACTTGTTGAATACAGAATTTTAGGGTTTGTTTTTTCTTTCAACATTTTAAATATTTCGCTTTATCCTCTTCTTGCTTGTGTAGTTTCTGGAGAGAGCTTTGATGTGATGTTTTAAGCAGATAGGGCTCTTTTTGCTGCACAGGCTTGTTGCAAACTCCTGCACTCAAATGGCTTGTCTGCCTCTACTTCCCAAGTAGCTGGGGCGATCGAAGTATCACGTGGCTCGGATGTGACTCACAGCCCAGTGTTTTCGGATCCTAATACTTCTTTTCTGGCTCATGCTTAGCATCTCTTGGCTTAGGTAACCCATCTGTTTTTGTTTGTCTACTTTCCCCCGTCAGAGCCCTTAGCATGTTAATCAGAGTTATTTTAAATCCCTGGTCGGATCACACCAATATCGCTACCGCCTTTGAGTCTTGTCTGAAGCTTCTTCTATTTCTTCACATTTTATTTTCTGTTCTTAGTGTGGCATCTGTGTCTATAGCTATCTATCTATCTATCTATCTATCTAAATCTATACACAAGGGTTTTGGAACTGTCTTAGAAATCAAGGACACACTGACTGAAAGGTTTGGGGAGTGGGAAAGTACACTGTGGTCCAGTTTCTGTGGACCTAGGATGTGACCCCCACACTGCTTCTGCTAAACTTCAGCAAACTCATTGTAAGCCAGTCTCTGTGTTTGAGCAATATATTGCTCCCAAAGTGGCCTCCGCATACAGTCAACTCTAACCTGGACCAGTGGCAAACAAGCTGTAACCTAACCAGGAGCAAACCCTGGTAGCCAAGCGACTAACCCCAGGGGCAGGAGAGCAGGGAGCAGGCCAGCTCAGGCTGCTGGCCGCAGAATTAGACCTTCGGAGAGCAAATGCTGAGCTGTAGGGATCAGGAAAAGTCGGTCTGTCACTTCCTGCTCTGATGGCTGTAATAGAGGTCAGCATCTCACAGGGGGCATAAACATGGTGTGCAGGCATTTAAGCCAATTTCAGTCAGGAATGCTGCCTGGTTACATCTGCTTCTTGCTTAGATAAAGTTTATTATTTAACCCCTCTCGGTGTTGTTTGTTTGTGTTTTGTTTTCATGCTGTCAAGTCGTCTCTCCTCCCTCCCTGGGAGCCCCATCTCTCACCCAGGCTCTGACAGGACCTTTCTCCTGAGGGCTCCTGCAGCTAGGAACAGAGCTCTGCTGTTGAAAATGGCTGATTTCTCCTCCCTCAGCAGGAGCCATGGGGTATTTGTCTCTGCTCTTCCATTTAAGAAGCTAACAGAGTTGAAATCATAAACAGGGAGACCTCCTCTAAGCTGGGCCTCCAGAAGTTTACTCCCCGACTTGTCCAGCGTGCAGGAGGGCTTGGGGGGGTGTGCCTGTTCCACCTCTTGCCTCCCAGCTTTGCCTGGTCCTTACTTTGCCCATGCATCTCAGGTGAGTTTTCTCCATGTTTTTTCTTGTGTGGGTGGAGAGATGAGTTTCAAAGCCTTTACTTAAAGATCTGGAAAGGGACTAGCACTCCTTCACATTTCAAAAATCATGAACATCTTAAGGGCGCCTAAGAGTGGAAATAATGACATCAAGGATTCCCACGCGCAGTCAGCTTTGGCTCCTGCAACTGTCCCTCAGCTCCTGCTGCATCCATTCCCTCTCCTGTGCCCACTTTTTATTTTTAACAAATGTAGTTTATTCTCCAACCAACAATTTCACTTCTAGGAATTCACCTTAGAGAAACAGACGAGTGTGAGCAAAATGACTTATGTTGAAGGTTATTTATTGCAGACCTGTTTGCAGCAAGAAGATATCGGGAAACAATATGAATTGTGCGCCAGCCAGCAGAGGCCTGGGTAGACACACCCGGGCAGGGAGAGCTGTCCACATGTGGGACCCGCTGGGGAGCTATGCTAGCACAGAACCACACTCTGAGGAAAACAAAGAAGACAAGACTACGAGAGGCACCCAGCAGACCACCTTCTGTGGAAACCAAGGAGGGGGGTAGTGTGTTTTCTCATGAGCACAGGACACAGGTGAGGCCAACTGCCCTGTGCTGGTGCCCTGGGGACAGTAGCCAGAGGGAGGGTTTCCCTCTGTCTCTTTCTTAGTGGTGCTTTTCAGTGAGCAAAGACTCATTACATAGCATTCAGGCTCGCCTCCAACTCTCCATCCTCCTGCCTCAGCTTCCCAACTGCTAAGATTATAGGCTTGAGTCCCCATGTCCAGCCCACATGTGCTTCTCCACCTTTTGATTTTGAGTAGTGGGACTGCATGACCTGATGACTGGACGAGGGAACGTGCTCTTAAAGAAAAGCGGACACTCCCTGTCCAGACAGGCATGGGGTGAGGGGATTGGGAGATGTGTGCAGTGTCTAACCACTGGGCTAACTTCCTTTTCATGCACACAGCCTCCTGTGAGGCCCGTAGCCCATCCCTTTCATGGACAGACTGTGGGCTCTGTGGAGGCAGGCGTGTCCTGGCAGAGCCCTGGGGAGCTGGGTTTCTCTGGCTGCTGAGCCCACCTCCCCCTGAGGGACCCAGGGTCTGAGCCGCCTTGCATCCCAGCCCCAAGCAGACAGAACTGCAGCAAACTCAGCAAACAGCAAGCTGCCCAGTCCTCGGTGAGGGCCAGCGCTCCTCCCAGCCTCTCCAGGGGCAGCCTGGCTCCCTTTCCAGGGATGAACCCAGCAGCATTGTGCCCTCACCTCACAATCCAGCGGAGTTTAGGTAGAAAAGCTGCAGAGAAGCCCTAACACCCAGTTTATCCCTTGAAATGCAATCAAGCTGAAGGAAAGAATTAATTTTTAATTCCATCTTAATTACTCAGAGAAATAATCTATTGGCAGAATGTGGCCCCCGGACGCCCGGTCTGATCCCACCGGCTGCCTGAGGCACACTCCAGGCTGTGAGCAGAGATGCGGTGGGTGGGACTGGCGACTGCTCTGTGGAAAAGAAGCTGGAGCTGAGGAACTCGCCATTTCACGTGGCCTTCCTCCAGCGATGTCAGGCTTCTTGAGAAAAGCCATAGCGATATTGGGGAGCGGGGCCTCCGGGATCCCCAGACCCAGCAGAGCAGGCCTCTGCCCTCAGGAAGCTGACACTGGTCGGAGGAAAAGCGGGAACACAAGCAAAGGTGGGCAGCCCACTGTGGGGACCAACCTAAGATCATGTGCTGTGGATAGGCAAGGCTGGTCAGCAGCAGACGGAGAGCCAGAGTGAGATGCCCAGAAAGAACACATTTTAGGGGCTGAGGTTTGGGAAGAGCACCCCAACTCTGGGCACAGCAAGTGCAAAGGTCCTGAGGCAGGGCCCAGATCCCGAGTGTGAGGTGCAGGAAGAGCAGTGTGGCTACAGCTGTCTCAGAGAGAGACTTCATGCTTCATGCTTGTACAGGAAGAAGACACCGAACGCTCACACATACACACAGTAGGTGCTCAATAAGTGTAGCCTTAAGAGATAGTACCCCTTGAACTGATAACATTTGGGAATCTGCTTGCTGTCACTCTGTCCCTTCCCTGCTGCCAAGGAAATTCAGACAATTGCTAATGTCCAGGAAGCCGCCCTCTTCCAGCCCTCACCAACACTGTTTTGATGTGCTAACAACTCTTAATGAATATCCTAATGAGTCACTAAAAATGGCATCATTAGTTTGAGAACAGAACAGTCTGTAGCCAGGAACCAGCCGCTGCCCCTTCCATCCTGCTGGACAGGCCTGCCCTCCCCCACACAGGAGAGCCCAGCCCAGGTTCAGCCTCGGCCTCCCTAGGTTCTAGCTTCCTTTTCAGTTGTGCCCTTGCTGCTATTGCTACAGGGGCTGGTGCTCAGGAATGAAGCAAAAACAGAAAGTGAAGGTAGGAGGGGAGGGGAGGGAAGAAGAGGGGAGGAGAAGAAGATGGAGGGGAGGGGAAGGGAGAGGAGTAAAGGAGAGGGAGGGGAGAAGGAGAGGGAAGGGAAGGAAGGGGAGAGAAAGAGGAGAAAGGAAGGGGGAGGGGAGGAGAGAGAAGGATAAGGGAGGGGAGGGAAGGGAAGGGGGAGAAGGAGGGGATGGGAGAGTAGAGAGAAAGGGAAGAGGGAGGGGAAGAGAAGGGAGGGCGGGGAGGGAGGGGAGGTCCTAGCTGGAGGCTGGCCAGGAACTTGGAAAGCTAACACATTGGCTGGAGGTTCTGTGAAGCCGGCCGGAGGCTAAATCTGACTTGAGTATATTTTATTTGCCCTACACAGCAGTTAAAAAATTTTAATCAGCTTCCTACATTAAATTGTTCATGTAAAATTGTGCTTCATCAGCTTCTCCTGAGAAGCAGAAGCTCTGGCTTCCTGGGCCCACACTCTACAGTGGCGGTGGCCGGCTGGTTTGGGGGCTGGGTAATGGAGAACCCCCCAGTCAGCCCCACCCCACCCCAAGCTCTCCAGATCAGAGACCAGGAATTCATTGTTAATTTCCATTATCAATCTGATTCAGTTTACAATCACCATGGAAACACAGCTCTGGGTACCTCTCTGTGAATGTTTCCAGAAAGGTTTAACTGGAAGAGAGAAGACTCACCCTGAATGTCCAGGAGCACCTCTGTGGGCATTGGGGAGCACCGAAGAAGATGTTGGGTCCTGGGCTAAAAAAGGAGATGAGCAAAGCACCAGAATTTCTCTCTCCCTGCTTCCTGACTGTGGTCGCAATGTGACCATCTGCCTTACACCCCTGTTGCCATAACTTCTCTGCCATGATGAACTCAAACTGTGAGCCAGAATAACCCTAGTACTCCTGAGCTCCATCTCGTCAGATTTGGTTTTATTACAGTGATGTGAACACTAGTTCAGAGAGGGGTTTGTGCAGACGGCTCAGTGGGCGAAGCACAGCACAGGCTGAGGGCCTGGATCCAGGCTCCAGCACCTGTGCTAGGGTTATGCTCTGGTGCCTACACTCCCTACACTCTGGAGCCAGGAAGAAAGAAATGTGTGGATTCTGAAGCTCCTTGGCCTGATGGCTCAGCCAAATCAGTGAGCTCCAGGTTTGCCTAGAGACCCCTGTCCAAAAACCTGTGGAGAGCAATTGAGAGGACATCTGTGCTGACCGCTGACCTGCACACACACTCAGACCTGTGCACATATGCCCATCCACCTGAGTGTGTATGTACACACACACACACACACACACACAGAAAAAGCAGAGTACAGCAGCCGGGATGACCTTGACCGTCTCAGTCTCCTGTGCCCACCTTCCAAAGGCAGGTTTACAGATGTGTGGCACCATGCTAGCTGGGCAGTTGACATTTTTTTATGGAGTCCTTTAAAAAGTGAATATATGTCTCTAAGTCCCTCTTTCTCAAAAATAAGTAAACCAAATATCCAGGATGAAATAATGGGAGAGACAGAGTTAATTTAAGAAAGTAGAGACAAGGTTTTGTTTTTTGTTTTTTTCTTAATTTAAGAAAGTAGAGAAAGTGTTTGATGTGCAGGTAAGGATGCCTGCGTTTGAAGATCCCAACCAGGATCTGTGTGTGTGTGTGTGTGTGTGTGTGTGTGTAGTGTATGTGTGTGTGTGTATGTGTTGTGTATGTGTATGTGTAGTGTATGTGTGTGTAGTGTGTGTGTATGTGTGTGCAGACTCTGGGTCAGTCCTTAATGAAGGACAAGAAGTAGAAACAGGGAGGTGATTGACATGCAAAGCAAAGTTTTACAGCTATTGCTTGAGGTTTGAGAAAACTGCTGACAGGCAGGCGGCCAGGGGAGAGAAGCCTAACGTTACAGAAAGGGTTACCATTACCACCACCAGCACAAGGCCTTGCTCGCCTAGAACCCTGTGCTCTTGACTTCTTTCCCCAGTAGCCTTCACTGTCTTACGAAGCTGCACTCTGAAGCTGGGGTGTGGAAGCACCCTGTCTTTAGCCCGGGGACCTGGCAAGAAAGCTTTTGAAGGTGTAAGTGAGGGGCTTGGGCTGGGGAGATGAGCATGACTGAGTGGCCTGGGATCCAGCGACACTGTCTGTGTCGAGCCAGTTTGTACGGTGGTGCCAGCGTGACTGAAACCTCAAGGGGGAAAAGGTCTCCTCTGGCTCTCAGCGTTAGTGGTGACAGTCCGCGCTGGGTCCCTCACTCTCAGGGTCACTGAGGCAGGCCTCCTGGTGGTGGAAGCTCACAGCAGAGGAGACGCTCACCTCTGTGCAGCTAGGAAGCAAAGAGAGAGTGTGAGTGGAGAGGACAGATGCCGAGACAGCAAGGGTATGCCTGACATGACTTCCACTTCTAAGCCCTGATCCCTGACGGCTGCCCTGCCTTCCTTGCATCCCAGGCTACTGGCCGGGACTCTAGCATGGGTCTTGAGGAGCACTTGGTTCCTAACCACAGCCACACCATTACAAAAAGGCACAGAGGCAGGGCAATGCTCTGAGGAGACCCACATGGTCCCCAGGGCAGCTTCAACTGAAGGGGGTAGAGCCTGTAAGAAGTGGCTACTGGGAGGGTTAGGTCACCAGGGATGTGGGATCCTCTTCTATTTCCCTTTTGCTTCCTGGCCGTAAGGTGGGGTGCCTCTGTCCCATGCTCTTGCCATGGTGACCCATCTCACTGCAAGCTCCCCAACATGATCAGTCAGTCGTGGGCTGGAAACCCCTTGGCTGTAAGGCAGGGTGAGCTTTCCGTCTTAACACACAGATAACCTCAGACACAGGTTACCATGAAGAGAGCAGACAGCACAGGTGGAGCCTGGAGTGGTGGGGCCTCAGACTCAAGGGATGCCAATGGGCACCAGAAGCCACTGTCCCAGCGTGAAGTCAGCACTGTCCCAGCGTGAAGCGTCAGGCAGGAGTGCTGCCTCTTAGTTGGGGGAGACTCGGCATTTCTGCTCCTCTCCAGCCTTGACCCACCCCCACTTTAGGGAGCACTGAGTCCTTAACTGAGCCACCAGTTCAAAAGCTGACCTCATGCTGACACATGCACACAGAAAAGCCAAAGCAGTATGTGACTAAGTATCTGGGGACCCCGTGGCCCAGTCAGGTTGGCACATAAAACTAACCATTATCATCACGTCAGGGAGGTGGCATGCTCCTGAAATCCCAGCACTATGGAGGCAGAGGCAGGCGGATCTCTGTGAGTTCGAGGACAGCCTGGTCTACAAAGTGAGTCCAGGACAGCCAAGGCTACACAGAAAAACCTCTTGAAAAAAACCTTAAAAACAAAAAAACCATCATCTTGCCCTTGAGGCTGCAGAAGGCGTGCCGCCACCATTTTTTCTGACTTCTGGCTTCCAGGACTGAGAAAGAATAAACGTCTGCTGTTCTAAGCCTCAAAGTGTGTGAGCTGCGGCACTGAGGGAGAAGTCACGCGCCTTCCTGCCTACCCCTCGCCTCTTCCTGAGGCAGTGAGTGCTGCCATCTCAACCCTTCCTCACCCTGTTTTGTTGAAAACCTTTTCCGCAGACATCTGCCCCCCACAGTCTTTCTCATGCCTGCACCATATTCCATCCTGTGTTTGTTCCATTCACGTGTACATCCCATCCACGACTGACGACTGCCCCCGATATTTCGCAGTCACAAGCAAGTCTACAGAGGGTGTCTTTTCCCACACACCTGTGAGGCAGATCTCCCCCAATGAAACTGCCGCCTCAGAGGGTATGTGCTGACGGCATTTCCAAGTTGACCTCTGAGTTTATACTGCAGACTCCTTTTTAGAAAGTACGTTTTTTTCTCTCATTATAAAAGTAATCTTATAGTGGAATTCTTAAGTGTGATTTGATTACACCTTATAACCAAAATCTTTTCTAGCAGAACATAGTCAATGGGAAAATAGCATCAATTACCTGAAATTTTCTTGCCAGCCTGTTCTGATTGCCCTTCTCCTGTTAAATGGGGTTCTTGCACTCAGTGTCTGTTTTTGCTCCAGGTGGCCTCTGTCAGGGACTCAGGGGCAGGGCTCAGGGATAGAGAGTTTTGAGCCTGGACAGCCCTGCTCCAGGTCAGTGACTCCTCGGCTGTCCACCTCCCGTTAGCCCAGTCCTCAGTGGGAAGGGGAGGGAGTGGAGAGTCCTTTGTTCCAGGCTAGGGCAGGGCCCTTGACCTAGGTGCCACTGACTCCTCTCCTGTGGTAAGGTCTCCTTTTCTCTTCGTCCTGAACTGGCTGCCAGAACCCTGGGTTCCTGTTTGGTGCACTCACTTCTAATTGCTCCCCCACCCTGACCCCACCCCGATTTGACAGTGCTTTGAGCCTAGAAATGTCCCTATGGCTTAATTTTTCCAGGCCGTTTAGAGATGAACAAGTAAGGGGACTGGGTGTGGCCTAGTGGTACACAAGGCTGATTCATCCCTCACTCCATGAAATAATGAAAAAACAAAACCAGAGAGAGACAGACTGACAGACAGATAACAGAGCTCCAGGAAGGTGCTGACCCTCCATGGCTGTCCCGCTGTCTCCCACAGCTTTGGCCAGGATGTAAGCCTTCTTTCATCTCTGGGCCACACCCCACCCTAAGGACCTGAAGGCCTCACAGGGACTTGAGGGCCCTGTGTGCCTGCTCCCCATCTCCCTCCATGGTGGTTCCCCACCAACCCACACTCACACCAACGTCTTCCCTCCTTGGCTCTGCCTGGCTAATTTCTTCTCATTTTTTAACGACCGAGCACAGATAGGCGTCCTCCAGGAAGCCGGCCCTCACTTTACCCAGCTGGGCTGAGTGGGTCTTGGTGCTGGAGCACAGCTGTCCTGGTTCATTCTCCACGAGTCATGTTTGTCCAGCGAACCTCACTGCCACTGCACACACACACACACACACACACACACACCGTGTGCTGTCGGATGACTGAGGGATGGACTGGAAGCTGCTGGTGGCCAATGCCCAGAGCAGAAAGGAAGGCGCGATTGCCTGAACGATGCCTGTACTTGCTGTGGCTCTTGTCGGCCGTGGCAGGGTCAGTGCTGGCTCCGTGAGCAGCTGGCTGGCTGTGCCATCAGCCTGGGTCAGGCCTCGTGACTGAACTCAAAGTTAAAGCCAGGAGGAGCCCTGAGCTTCCGAGGGCAGGTGTTGCAAAGGCTGTGGCTGCAGAGGAGGATGAAACCTACCCAGACCACCTGGCTCTGAGATTATCAGCCAGTCCTTCTCCTTGGCTGTGGCTTCCCCAAGTCCCTTGATCTGGAATGGCCTTGTTCCTCCTTCCTGCCAACCAGGAAGAGGACTTAGGTCTCCTTCTGGTTACCCCAAGCACTGTACCCCATGTGAACTCTGCTCAGAAACTTGCTGGCTCCCCCTGCAGTGCTCACACCAGGCGCTCCTCCCTTCTGGGCCTCAGCTAGTCCTGAGGTTCTGTTCCACTCCTCCCGCTGGTGTCTCACTAGCCCTTTCCTCCCGCCCCGCCCCTGCCATCCCTGCAAGGCACCTCCCTGACAAGTGGATCGAATTGTGCCAAGACTTCTGTGCTGTGTTCTCCCTGTCAAGACAGAGAAGGAAGGACTGAAAGGCTGTGGGGGACTGGGTGTTATGAGCTGATCCCTCAAAGGCAAACTGGAGTGCTGAGGCCTGGGACCTCAGAACACGACCGCGTTTGACGACAAGGCCTGGACAGAGGCCATCACGTTGAAATGAGGTCATTAAAATGGGCTCTAACCTGTACTGATGTCCATGTACAAAGGGGAGGGTCGGACACCGGAACACCTGTAAACACGGGAGGCCTGGCGCTCCGGCCCCTCCCAGCCCTCAGTGGAAGCCGCCCGCTGACGTTTGACCTCGGCCTTGTAACCTGCTCAGCAGCCTAGTGCTGAATAAACTGAGCTTGCTGTGCTCCCAGGCAGTCCTGGGACAATAATAAAACAGCAAACACCGGCACAGCATGAGGAAATGGCCCCTGAGAGGCAATCAGAGAGCTCAGGATGGGGGGCGGGGACCAGCTGGCTGCCACCGGGACTGTTAGAAGCTTTGTATAACCTGAGCTTCTGACCCTTTGGGGAACCTGGCCACCTTCATGCCTCATCTGGTTTTTGTTTGTTTTGATTTATTTGTGTGCTCTATCTGTATGTATACCTGCATGACAAAAGACGGCATTAGATGCCAATATAGATGGTTGTGAGTCACCATGTTGTTGCTGGGAACTGAACTCAGGACCCTAAAAGAGCAGAGAGTACTCTTAACCGCTGAGCCATCTCTCCAGCCCCAATGCTTCATCTTTTAAACACAAACGCACATACACACAAAGTTGGAGGGACAGAATTAGCCCAAAGGTTATTAGATTGATACCTTTAGGGCAGAGATTAACAAAGCACAGACAGCCCACTGCCCACATTTGGCTGGGGGCCATAATTATAATAAAGTTTTATTGAGACACAGCCATGCTCACTTACTAATGTACTGATTAGAGGGTATTGTCCATAATGGCAGCACTGAGAAGATGTTATATGCAAAGCCTGGGAATTTCACTGCCTTTTCCTTGGTAGGATTGGCAAAATTAGCTCATGGATGAATCTAACCCCTCTGCCAGTCAGGAAGAGGCCTTGATCACAGGATCCTCCCCTCAACCGCCTGTGCCTCCGCCCACCGCCCCATCTTGTTATTTGCTACATCCATTCCCAGTGCTCACACATGCTTTTCTCCAGCAGACTGAACCACTTCCGTTTCCACACACACAGGGACACAGGTGTTCTGCAACACCATCTGGGTTGGCCCCTGGAGGCTGTCTCACCCCCCTGCCCAGTGAGCTCCATCTTGGTCGTCAGGCCCCAGCTTCCAAGCTATCTCCTTTTGGTGTGGCCTTACCATGACGTTCCATCCCACCCTTGCTGCTGGACCCTGCATCCCTGGGGGACCACAAGCATCTGGATGGCAGACCAGTCTTAAGCTCAGCCTGAGACTTCAAAAGCCACCCCATGGGCCGATGCTCAACACGAGAATCCACTGAGAGAGGGAGGGCAC
>CM053760.1:73240034-73296012 GCA_028658305.1 Pachyuromys duprasi
CCTTACATGCTCTCCTGCTGGGGCTCAAAGCTTACCCACTCACTGTGGTCTGGTGGTTGTGCCCAGCCAGTTGCAATCCCCAGGTGAACGGGGGGTGGGGGGTGGGGGGTGGGGTGGAGCTTGGAGCCATCCCTACTGCAGCAGAGCACACTAGCCCATCCTTCCTACTGGGAGCTGGCTCAGTTGTTCATCCAGTGTAGATGAATTTTAATTCAGAATATGGCCACTTTGGCAAGAGATCACATCCAAAGATCTATGTCTATGTGATCTGGCTGGAATACACACACACCTTTAGTCCCAGGAGACAGAGGCAAGTGGATCTCTGAGTTCTAGTCGGTGATGTTCAGGCAGTTTAGCTGTGAGTTTGAGAGGCCGTGGAGCTGAGTTCTTGGCAGCTCATTAGTGCAATTCAGAGGCAGTTTTACCAGGACAGCTTCACAGAGAAAGGTTTCAGAGAGAGAACAAGCTAGACACAGGTGAAGACAGAAAACGCCAGAAAATGAAAAGGAGCCAGATTAGAACAGATTGCCGAAGTTAGTATGAGGTCAAGCAGAACAATTCAGAGGCTCAGAGAAAAGCCAGCTTGAATCAGTCAGCTTGGAGAGGAATTTAAGTCAGAACAGCTGAGTTGAACCAGCCAGCCAGACTTCAGAAAGAGCTAGAAAGGGTGAACTTATTCAGCAGTAAGACTCAGAGGCTGAAAACATCCCAAGCCTAGGTTAGATTGTACAGAGGCTAGAAGCTTCCAGGACTAGGCCTAGGTTAGCAGATGGAGGCAATAGGCCTCCAAGATGACAATTACCTCAGGCAAATAAAAGATTTTTATAACCTATCGCTAGAACTCACAAAAGAACAGTGTCTGGGATGGTAGAGGGAATAGATGGGATGAGGCTGTGGCCCTGGAAGGGGAAGCATGCCTTGTCTTGCTCTGCCTGTCATCCTTGCTTTGGCCTGAGGCGGAGTGTGCTTCCTCAGCCTTTGGCTTCTGCCTGGCCCACACGACCTGCTTTGGCAAACAGCAGATGCATAAAAGTGATAACTCTGAAGCCAACCTTATGAGGGACCATGTGAGTTTTTCATTTGTTTGTTTGTTTTGGTTTTTCACTAATGGCCTTTGTCTAGGATGGTCCCACCCTACTGACCCAATGCCCCGGCCCAAGCCACCCAGGCTACGGTAAGCTGAGGTTTTACAGCAGCCCTGCTAAGACCCACACCATTCAACTGGCATAGCTCTGCCTGCACCTTATCTCAGATGGGGGAACCTGGTTCATACAGATGGCCTTCTAAACAGGTGATGTTATAGTGCCCACTTAATCAGGAATTCACCCGAAGACCACACACCTGCCCCCACACCTGAAACTGCAGGTAGTACACCAAGCTCTGTGTAAGGTGTTTCCCCACATTCTGTCAGGCCTTTCAGGGTAGCGCCCAGCCCAGCCTGGCCCTCAGACTCCAGGCCCCGGGGTGTTACTCCTCTTATGTTTTTGTCAAAGAGGAAGGAGCCTCAGTTGAGGAAATGTCTCCGTGAGATCCAGCTGTAAGGCATTTCCTCAATTAGTGAACAATGCAGGAGGGCCCAGCCCATTGTAGGTGGTGCCATTGTAGGGCTGGTGATCCTGGGTTCTATAAGAGCCGTCTGAGCAAGCCATGGGGAGCACGCCAGTAAGCAGCGCCCTCCATGGCCTCTGCCTCAGCTCCTGCCTCCAGGTCCCTGCCCTGCTTGAGTTCCTGTCCCGACTTCCTCCAATGATGGACTATGATCTGGAAGTATAAGCCAAATAAACCCTTTCCTCCCAAATAAACCCTTTCCTCCCCAACTTGCCTTTTAGTCATAGTGTTTTCGTCACAGCAATAGAAACCCTAACTAAGACAATTTTGGATTTGTTATGGCTGAAAACACAGTTACTCGAACTCAAGTGTAGTGATACTGTGACCATGACAAGATTACCATAAATGGCTGCCGGACAGGCACTCGGTGCAAACAGAGTGGACACACTGACTGAAGTAGAAGAAACAGTGCAGGATTTCATTTCTGAAGAACACACAACTTCAAGCTTGCAAATAAATGCTTTGTCTGGAACGCCCCACTTGACGTACTTGGCTCACAGCTCCTGTGAGATCTGAAGTCACCGCTAACGTGGAGTACTGCTGTAAGTGGGTGCTGTGACCCTCAAGGTACAGCAACAAGCAGAGGCAAATCCAGCAGAATTGCTTGCTGCCCTGCCCTGGGCTCTGAGGTTCAGAGCCTGACTTCCTTAAACATCCAGCTTCCCTCGGCCCCCTGGCTTACACTTAGAACGAGCCTGGGGCTGGCATCCTTGGGAAGTAAAGAGGGAGCAGGCGTCTCCTCCTGGTTCTCCTTGCCTGGTGGTAATTCTGGAGAGCCTGCCAGGTGGCCGACACTGCTTTTTCTCCCTGCTCTGTCACAGTGCTCCTTCTCCTTCCCAAACAGGATGACAGTGGCCTCCTGTGTGGCTTGTTCAGTGTCTCCATGTGCCTGTGGCTTGGCTCGTAATCCAGCCTACATCTTTGTGAAAGGGTCCTTCATCAGCCTCCCTAAAACCTCAGCTCAGTGGCGCCCTGTCTCCCTTAGGAAACCTGTCACAGGTGTGATTGTTTAAAAAAGAAGTTAGCCGGGCATGATGATGTACGCCTGTGAGCCCAGCTCAGGGAGGCAGAGGCAAGTGGATCTGTGAATTCAGGGCTAGCCTGGTCTACAGAGAGAGTCCGGGACAGCCAGGGCTACATAGAGAAACCATGTCTCAAAAATAACAAAGAAAAGAAAAGAAAAAAAGTTGCCAAAGATGCCATCTAATTTCTACAGGACACAGGGACATGTCCACTCAATAACAGCCTTGAGTGAGTTTCCTGGCTCTCTAGACAATGTGTTTACCTATCTTTCTAGGAGCAGTGGATGAGTGTAGCTTCCAAGTAGATTTGGGGAGCAAAGGGTCTGCTACAAGTTACTGGTACGAATAGGGTGACTTTCCCTACTCTGCCCTTACATGGGACCGAGTGGCATGACAACAGACTTAGACTTCAGGTGACCCGAGGGAGTGCCACATTCTGAGAGCCCTCAGGACTGGAGAACTGTACAGGCAGCACAAAAGAGCCCCCAAGATATTTAGATTGTGGGCTTAGTACTATTAGGAGTGGTTTGCTGTGCTCCCTTTTATGGCCAGCTGGACAACGCCTAGAGTCACCGAGAAGTAGGGAATCTTGGCTGAAGGATTGTCCCACCCAGACTTGTCCGTGGGACGTTTTCTTAATGCAGGAGGGCGCAGGCTACTGTGGCAGCACCAGCCCTAGGCAACTGAGTCCTGGCTGTGGAGGAGAGCTAGCTGAGCACGAGCCAGTGAGAGTCCGCAAGTGGCACTCCTCCAGGCCCTGCCCCCAGATTCTCTCTTGAGTTCCTGCCCTGACTTCCCTCAGTGACTGGCCGTGACCTGGAGGTGTAAGCCAAGTAAATCCTTTCCTCCCTAGGTTGCTTTCGGTCAGAGTGTTTGATTACAGCAACAGAGATCAACCTAAAACAGCAGTCTTTGAGGGCTGTTGAGGTAATGATAGCTAGCCTGGGCAGCGCATGCGGGAGAGACAGAGACACAGACAAAGGCTTCAGCAATTTCCTTTGGAGGCATTTCAAAGCCAGCTCTGTCTTGTTTCCCTTCGACACACGGCAGGAATAGAGATAAACAGAGCTCGGCAGTCCAGGTGTTGACTTTGGCCCTTATTTCTTCCCTGAGTAAGATGCCTCCAGCTGGACGCCCTGTCAGCCATGTTCAGGAGGAGCTCAGAGCCAGCAGGGCTGCCACGTTGGATGCTCGGGTGAGGGTACCATACTGTGGGTTATGGGATGAAGTATCTGGAGTTATGTGGGACTCCAGAAGAGGCACAGGAAGCAGGAGATGTAGATGTGAATCCCCTTAGTCATGGCACCTGCTCTGCCCTAGATGCTCCATTCGCTGTGGCCCTTGGCATGGTGGCAGAATGATCGTCCGTGCTTTTGGCTGTGGTAGCTGAAGGTGCCTTCTGGGTTTTTTCTGTATGCAAGGCAGAAAAAATCTGATTCTTTTCATCAAGCTGAGCAGAGCCTAATGTGGCACCTGAGAGTTAGAGTATACCAAAGGAGCAAAATAAAAGTGCTCCATCTGTTTATCCCAGATACAGAGCCTGCTTGCACAAAGAGACTAGTCTCACTTGGTTGTGCTTCTGTTTGTTAGGATGTTTAATAAAACATTCATTTATGACTTTGGCATATTATTAAATGTAATTAATTTCTATTTTTGTTTGTTTTTTAAGACAAGGTCTTTGTATGTACCCAGGCTGATTTTTTTTTTTTTGAGGCAGGGTTTCTCTGTGTAGCTCTGGGTATCTTGGACTAACTTTGTAGACCAGGCTAGCCTCGAACTGATGGAGATCCACCTGCCTCTGCCTCCCTGAGTGCTGGGATTACAGGTGTGAGCCACCACGTGGCTCCAGGCTGAATTCTTGATCTTACTGTTTCTGTCTCAAAGTGCTAGACTGACGGGTGTGTGTCACATCTGTTGTCATTCTCTCTCTCTCTCTTTCTCTCTCCCTCTCTCCCTGCTTCCCTCCCCTCTCCCCACCCTTATGTCTTACTGCATATCCCTGGCTGATCTGGAACTTGCTATGTAGACCAGGCTGGTCTCAAGCCCAGAGCTTTGATGGCCTCTGTGTCCTGAGTGCTAAGATGAAAGGCATGGGCCGACTCACCCTGGTATCATTATTTTTCTAAAACAATTCCCACTTTAGCCAGGACTTTCTGACTTGCAAGAATCAGAAACCCAGTTTGGGGCTGGGACTTAGCACAGCTTGCAAGGTGATGCCAGGCAAAAATCAGGCCCTGAGTTTGGTCCCCAGAACTCACGTGAAATAAACCAGGTACTGTGGCTCATGCTTGAAATCCCACTGCCGCAGAGGCAGAAGTGGTAGAGCCTGGTGCTCACTGGCCAGCCAGAGCCAGGTCGCCAAGCCCAGGCCGTCTCCACTAACAGGTGACGGTGCCTGTGACAGCTGCCTGTCACCTTGACTCGAGCTGGTATAGCTAAAGGACAAGCTGCTGGGCAATGCCGTGAGGGACTTTCTTGATTGGCTTCTCTGAAGCAGAAAGACCCATGCTCACCATGCCGGCTCCTCCCATGCCGGCTTGGTGGAAAGGACCCTGAAGAAGAAGGCTTGCTTATTGCTGGCTCATTCTCCCTGGTGCTTGCGAGCCCTCTAGCCTGCCGCTGCAACTTTCTTTGCTGATGTTAGAACTGTTTGTGACTGCAGAACACTGAAGAGGCACAGTTCCCTTGGGATGCCCCAGCCTTCAGCGGGGTATTGGGACTGAGGAGACAGCCTGCCTTGAGGAATGAGAAACTACCAGATTCCCATCTTCTCCACTGCGGGGCAGCCACTGTTGGATTACCTGGACCATGCCCTATAAGCCAGTCTAATAACTCTCTTTTTATTTTATATATAGTTACATAGTATATATTCACACATGTACATGTGTGTATATGTATATGCACATATGTATATTCGTGACTTTGTATAAATATGTGTATATTTGAGTATTCATATATGAGTGTATATGTAACTGTGTATAGGTGTATGTTTGTGTGTACGTATGCCTTCTATCAGTTCTGTTCCTCTAGAGATCCCAGATCAATACAGCTCCGAGGAATGGCAGCCAGTGTGTAGCTCTGGCCTCCACATGCACGCCTATCACCCTAACACACATATGGATCTCCACATACACACACACACACACAATAAAAACAAAAGAAAGAAACTCGGCTTAGGGTGACTGAAGAAAAACACGGGAACTGGAGCTGCTGACTCAGGGACTGGACTTTAGCTCCCAGTGTTCACACCTGGCAGCTCACAACTGCCAGGAACGCCAGCTCCAAGGGATCTGATGTCCACTCTGGCCTCTGTGAACACCTCACACACGCTGTGCACATACAAACAAGCAGGCACACATGTGCTCATAAATAAAAAATAACTTTTTAAAAAGTAACTCTGACAGCGACTGTGACAGCCATCCCTCCTTGGCAGTCCCTGACAACTCCAGGTTTGTATCCCACAGACTCAACAACCCGGGATGAAACGAGGAACTCCATTTCCAGGATCACAGGCTCAACCTGTCACATGGTCAGAGACAGCACAGTACGGGTGACCAAGCCTGAGCTAGGTGCCAGAGAAATGCAGCAGAGCAGAAGCCTGAGGTCCTAGCAGGGGCCTGCAGAGGTCTGCTCAACGAAGTTGTCACAGTGACAGACAGCAGAGCCTTCAAACTCAGCAAAAAGACCAAGAGACAAAAATACAGACTACAGAGACTCAGGTGCAGGCAGATCCACGGGGTCCTCATTAGGAAAGCCTGGAAGGGGCAGTGAGTGTGGGCAAGGTCCCTAACAGGAGGCTTGTCATGCCAGTTACAAGTGACAGAAAGCACAGTATTCCAGTTGGGGTAAAGCTGCAGAGTAATTGTGGAGTGGGGGCCTTTATTTCTGGAGCTCAGGTTTGGCTAGATCCAGGGGCTCAGCAGCCATCGGGAAGCTGGAAGTACCTCCTGTGTTCCTGCCTCATTCCTCATCCCGTTCCTCCTCATTCCTCATGCATCCCAGCGGGAAGAGCAGGCCCTCGTCCTGGGATCCCAGCGTCCACTTTCATTGGCTCTTGAGTTCCCTGCACATTTTTGAACTACAGTGGTAGCAAGGGTGATGAGCTCAGCACTAGCTGAGTCTGCGATATGCCCCTCCCCCAGTGACCAGAATCTTCAGCCTCAAGGACTAGCAAGGGGAAGGGGTGATCCATAGAGAGGGACATGCTTGCAGGAAAAAACAACAGATGTCCTCACTTGGAGAGAGCTGGGAGGCGGGGGCGTGCAGTCCCATGCTGGGCGGAGAAAGGCTGGTTAGGGGAGGGGAAGGGAGAGCTGGCTTGCCTTGGGCCAACTGGAAGTCTGGCCTCAGGAGTAGGATGGCAGAGACCCTGGCCAGAAGGGGTGCCCTCCCCCACCCCCACCCCCTCGCCAGCTGTCAGGAGGTCATTCTCCTTGTGTAGGGAGTTTGAATCCTCCCCAAAACTGTCTCCTTAAGAGTAGCTGTTGCTAGAGAGCCCATGCTGAATCTAGCTTTGCTGTGGAAATGGGGCCAACCAGGTAGAGGGGACAGATGCAATGGTGGCACCGGATATATGCTTTAACTGAGGCCAGCACTCTGCCTTCTGTATTTTCACTGGACCTAATGTGGACCCAGTCTGAGAGAAATATGCATATGGGGCCAGGACTTGCCCACAGGGAGGGGAGGAACTTCTACTCCGATCTGGTCTTTAGCTGGGTGACTTCTCTGGGGCTCCAGGTTTTTCATCTGTCAAGTGAGGAGGCTGGAACATGGCCCCCAGATGCTCACTGGTTCCAGCACCCACTGGATAATTCTCTCCAGGAAGGGGCCCCTGGCTGTGGCACCAAACCTCCCTCCCATTCCCTGAAGACTCCGGCTCTAGGCTGTGGGTGCCTCTCAGCCCATCCTGGGCTCTGCCAAGGGCAGAGGTGCCCAAGGCATGGTAATTACTGTAAGAGTGGGGTTTAAGCTCTTGGCTTTATAGGGTAGAGGCCTCTGTCAGCAGAAAGGCAAGATCTCCCTGGGTGAGAGTTAATTTCCTTGGTGGCTCGTTTTCCTTCCCTGCCATCATTTTTCCTCAGCTGCTTTATGGCTGTGGAGCCATTTGGAGCATGGCAGTGGCAGTAGCTTCGTGCACAGAAATGGGAAGTCCCTACAGCCCCCAGGTTGGGACCCTAGGGCAGCCGGATCCTCCCATGAGCAGTGATCCTGTGAACTCTTCCCAGTCTGGCCAACCTCCTGGGCAGGCTTGCAAGGAACGAATGTAATTAAATGATGGTCAGGCCAGTCAGGCTGTCTTGAGTGCCTTGGTTAGCAGCCACAGACTTTGCCTTTGGCTCAGGGTGGCAAGACAAGGAGGTTGTGGGTGGGGGTGGCCAGCTTTGAATTCAGACAGACCTGGGCTTGGTTCAGTCTAGCCTTGCCAGTACTATGTCACCTAGACCAGTGACTTTGTACCTGCGTCCTTACTTCTAAAGAGTGAGAACTTAGCCTCAGCTGTCTGGAGGCATGGATGGGCGATGCCACCTACGTCAGCTCAGAGGCCACCTATGCCTTGATGACTATCTTTCCTCCTCTGTGCACCGTGAGGACACCACACCAAACGGGATTCCTTGGATATACAAGCAGATGGCCTCTGAAAGACCCTAGAAAACAAAGAACAAAAATGGGGAACTCCAAACCGTCTTGCAAAGAAAGGGTTGCCAATCGCCTGTCAGAGTGGGAAAGGGTTGCCAGTTGCTCATTAAGGTGAAGGCCAGAGCTTAGAGTCGAGAGGCAGCTCTGAGATGGCCACGCTTTGTGCAAACCAAGCTGGGAGTCATCAGTCCTGAGGTGGACCCTCTCACAGGCACAGGAAACTGGGGTCCCCCTCGGAGGCCATAGTCTCCTGTGGAGGCTGGACATTGGCAGAGTCTGAGAAAGTGCCACCTGAGCTAAAGTCAGTCGCCAGGTGACAATGAGGGTGACAGGGATGAAAATCAGTGCTGCTGTAGCTGCTGGGCCCAGGTCTGGACATAAGTTCACTGAGCCCCTGGTGAGCAGAGTTCAGAACCTCAGTTCTCTCCTCTGCAAACTGTTTGTGAAGAAGACTGAACCGAACAGGCTAAGTGTCCAGAAGAGCAGGAGGGCTGCGCCCTACCCCCTGCCCTGTGGGAGAAGGAGGAGACCCAAGCCAGCCTCTTGATTCTGCCAGCAGCTCAGCTCAGCCTCGAGTGAGCGGTGGCCCCTCTTGGCAAACCTCCTTTTGGCCCTAGATCCCTCTGAGACTTCATTATGTTATTCTGTTGCTTAGCAATGGACACCCAGGACCCTACAAATTCGGCATGAGATCAAAAGGGAGAGTCAAGAATCAGGAGGACAGAGTTCTTCCGGAGGCCGTGGGTGAGGGAAGGCCTGCCGCAGGGCAAACATTAAGGGGAGCACCAGAGCTGAGGGGGCAGGTGGGTTTGGGGGCTATTTCTCTGGACAAGAGGAATGGTGGCTGTTTGGAGCTCAGATAACCCCATGTCCACTCAAGACTCATGTGTTCCCCAGAGCTTCTTACATGTGTCCCTCGGAATTCTCCTGAGCTGTCCAGGATCTGTGTTCTCCAATGCCTGGGATGAGGACCGAGGAGGCAGGGCCCAGTTTAGGAGATACCCAGAATGCAATCGTGTGTGAGGAGGCTCGCTGCTATTCAGTTCTAACACCTTCGACTGCCTGAGGACTCTTGGTCTGGGCTAGCCTTTCTTTTTGCCCCTGTTTGGCAAAAAGCGTTGGCCTCAGCCCAGCCCGGCACCTTCCGCAGTGCCAGGCATCTGCTCAGACTTCACCGCATCGCTTTGTTTTGTGGCATCTGTTTTAACAGTTGTCTTCTATTTATGGCTCGTGATATTGGCTTTCCACTTACGGCAGTGATAAAAAAGCTTCCTTCTACATTTTATTTCTTTAAGTTTTTTAAGGGTGGCTGATGGGAAGAAAAACACTTAAGTAACACAAGTCGGTTGTGGCTAGGACCGTGGCTGTGGCATGCGGACGTGAACGATGGAGTTTAGGAAATGTTCATTGTAGGGGCATGGCACTGTTGCCCGTGCGGAGTCCTGACTTAGCAAACCCCTGCCCCGACAGAGCTGAGAGCACAGCAGAGGCCAGACACCCAGGGACCTGGAACAACTCAGAGCATCCTCATGGATCCATGGCGGTCGGCAGTTTGAAGAGGCAGGAATCAGGAATGGTCAGCAAGGTGGCCGACATGGAGCCTGAAGCAGGCTGCAGGGACGGGACAGAAGTGAGGTCAGCTGTGCTGCAGGCCCTCCGGCTAGAGGCTACTCCCAGTGGGGAGCCCCGCATCAGGCACCTGCCTCCCTTCAAGGCTGCCTCTGAGGTGTGGTGCAGGGTCCCAGACCTCAAGTGGCACCCCAAGCTGGCAGGTCCCACCCCACGCCAGGAGGTCGGGACTCTGTGGTGGTGCACCAGCTGGCTCTGAACTCACTTTCTTAGCCATCCAAGTGTCAGCAGTGTGGTCACAAGCATGTCTGGTCCTCTGCAGCTGAGGCTCCAAGTGGTTTAAGCTAGTCTGCCCTTAATCTCCAAGTCAGCTCCTCAGCCCCCATTTGTTCCTTTGAGCCTTGGTTGACTCTGAAAGGGGTAACGTGGTCAGTCAGTTTAAATAACACCTTGTTCTTCTGTACCCCTAACCTTGCCTTACTCAAAGTACCTCATGTCCCCTCCCCAGGAGGGGCTCTCAGGACATGCACAGGAAGCACCGAAGACCATCCCTTCATTCAACAGGTCCTTCCAGCCCCACTCTGTGCCAGCCATGGCTTCCACCACTGCGCACAGCTCAAGCAAGGATGCCTTTGTCCAGACATGTTGACAGAGTGACTCTGATCGTGACAGAGACCAAAGGAGGCTCAGGGAAGCCGGGTCAGACTGCGGATCCAGAGACAGCTCTACGGAAGAGGTGGCGCAGGGGTGGGAAAGACTGAACTCCACAGAGGGTAGGGGCATAGGAGAACTTTCAAAAGTGCCCTACAGGAAGCCTGCTCTAGTGGAGGAAGGGGTCTGGGTAGTTTTAAAGGGGGTAATTGTGAGCCAGGCTAGGTCCCGTGGCAGGCCAGGCTGGCCCTCTGGGCTGCCCTGGCTGCAGAGGGCCGTGTCTGTGACCAGATTCAATGGCTGGATCTCTGTCAGTCCCAGGCTCCCCTCAGCCCTGTGCTGGGAGAAGTCCTCATGGCTGGGACAGAGGAAGGGGTGAGGGAGCTTGCAAGCGTGCTTGCTGGCACCAGAGTCACAGCAGAAGCCAGGGTTGGATAGTTTCCCAAGTATTTAGAAATTAAAATAATAAAAAGAAAGCTGAGCATATGGAGGTTGGAAAGTGTCGTCCTTCTTAAAGAAGGCACACGACTTCCTTGGAATGCCCAGGAGAGCAGAGCCTGGGAGCGTGCGTGGGCAGGGTGGTGGTGGTGGTACTCTGGGTCTGGGCACAAACAAGTAGCGGCTGTGCCCTCCCCGCCTGCTCTGCTGGCCTAACAGGCAGGCTTGTGTTTGTGGAAAACAGGGTGCAGATCTGTGTCCCACCCAGGCTTCCCAGGAATCCAGTCCTCCAAGGCCCAGGAAATACTCCTGAGAACACCCCCAAGTCCAGCTTCTTGTCATGGTTGATTTCCCTGCCTCCAGCCCGGCCCAGTCAGCAGCAGCAGCCTCTGGCCTCTGGATCCCCCGCGGCCGCTCACCTCCTTCCCCACGGCCGGCCGTCGGCCCCTGCCTGACCCTGACCTCACTGCTCTTCTGCCTGTCCAGTGTCCTTGCGGCCCCAGGACTTGTGCACATGCTCTGGGGAGAGTCCGCAGGGAATCCTCCCTGGCCACGCATCCGGAAGGCCGCCCGCTGGCGACTCCGGCAACGTTTAATTATTTCCCTGTACCTCTGTCACTATGTGAAGTGACTCCGACCTGCCCCCCAACCTGCAGGTGCCACAGGCATATGTCGCGGGCCCTGGCGGGGGCCCTATCATCACAACACCTAGGGGGTGGTGGGGCCACGCCACCATGATGGGTTACGGAGGGCGGGCTGAGAACCCTCCGCCAGCGCCCCCTCCACCCAAGGCCACTCGGTGCCCCGCGTCCGTCGGCACCGCACACGCTGGCCGAAAGGTGCAGTCCTCAGGGCGGAGGTGGGGCGGGCATCCCGTGGGCCTGCTGCTGAGCGAGCTGCAGCTCCGGGGGAGCCGAGGGAGGGCACCATCAGGAGGAGGAGCCACCGCACAGGGGGCGGTCCCCTGGCAGCCCCGCCCTCGGCCCGCCCCTGCGCGGCGTGCTGGCCTGCACAGGATGGCCTTTCCTGGCTGTGCCAATCTTGCTGCCACCTGTTCGCGCGTGCCGGAGCCAGCACAGTGGCTCTGCTTCAAACCCGGAGCTTCTGGGCGCGGGTGCCACGCCTCCCCTCCTCTGCAGCTCCGGCCTCGGCTCCCGTCGCCCGCGGCAGCCGGGCAGCCCCTTCTCCCCAGGGATGGCGGCCCCGCAGACCGGCCGGCTGCGGGCCCTCGGACGCGCAGGGCCTGCCACTTGCCCCTCACCACCTAGCCCCACACAAGCACGTATACACACACACATGCAAGCACTTGTGTGCACAGGAACGCACAGTCATACGAAAGCATGTGTATGCACACGCATGCAGGCACACATAAAAGCATGTGTGTGTGTTTGTACTTACACACACAGACTCACAGGTAAATGCGTGCACACAACCATTCACCAGCACATGTGCACACACATGCACATGGATGTGTTCACACACAAATGCAGCCATGTGTGAACACACATGCACAATCACCCAATGCAGTAGGTATACATGTGACAAAGCATACATGCATGAACAAACAAGCCCAAATATACACAAGGATGTGCATACATAGGCACACACACATACAAATGTACTCACCTACGTACAGATACGCAGGCCTCTAATATCCATGCACACATTTGTACAAATACACAAACATAGGGCATCCACAAACCTGTACATGTATGCATACAAATTCATAACACATGCACTCAAATATATACATGTGACAGTGCACAATGAAAACATACAAACGCTCATATACATATGCACACATCAATAAGCTCCTATGCAGGCACACATACACATGCAGACACAGTTGTGCAAACATACACATGTATACATGTGCATAGGAATGCATGTCAACACAGGCACATACCTCACACTTCCACATTCAAGATGCATACACGCTTACAAACATATGTATACATATTCACAAATGAATACACACATAGCCACACATGTGCACACACACGAATGCATGGACGTATATGTGCATACACACATAAATATACAACATGAACAGTACGAATACCCACATACATCCATGCAGGTATATGCCTCCTACCTGAGTACACACACACATATTCTCATGTCCACATATAAGCATCTTCACAGGTGCACATACATGAATGCACACACAAGCACACAAATGCACACACGTGCATAAAATGCTTACACATATGTACTTGCACAGAAACATGAACACATATAGAGCATACACATAGGCATAAATGCTCACAAATGTAAATGTATGTGTGTGCGTACAACCGCATGGCATGCATCTGTGAACGTATCCCTGCACACAGTCAGGCAGACGCATACATCTGTGCACGCAGACGTGTGCAGAGGCACGCGGACGGGCCCAATGACCTTGACAGCGCCCCTCCGGACATGGATTCCTCAGCTGCCCCCAGTCTACGCCCGCTTAACCCGCAACGTGGAGAACACAGGGAGGCCCGGCGACTAAGCTCCTCTGGGAACAGGCAGGGATATAATTAGACACGTGCGTGGGCTGGAGAAATGCAAACTGTAAAGTGCCGTGAGGCCCGGGAGCTGCTTCTGCTGGGTTCTCGCGTGTGCATGCCTGGCCTCGGGAGGAGGAGGCAGGCTGAGCTCGCCTGCACTGCTGGCTCCGGGCGCATGTGACGACTGAGAGACAGACACGTGAGAAGATGGAGCAAGACAGGAAGACAGACAAATAAACACAGATAAAAGAGCCGCAGGCGATGGCTCTCCTTATGGGCGCAGACAAGGCCGTGAGCCAGCCAGGTTCCTGCAGCTCTGGGGCGGGCTCCTCTCGGGTCCTCTCCGGAGCCTCCTTCTGCCCTCCTCTCCTGACACCCTTGGGCATGGTGTGCATGTGGGCCTGTGAACACATGCACACACGCTCCACGGGTAAAGGCAGGGCTGGAAGAAAGGATCCTCGCGGAGCACAGTCCTGGAGAGGGGAGCCTGGCGCCTCTGTGGAGACAGCGAGAGGGTGGCTCCAAAGATTGCTAATCCCCGGGGAAGGCTCAGCACGTGGAAGCTGTGGGGCCCGTAGGAAGCCACGGTGTCCACCCAAGCCCGTGGAGGGTGTGGGGAGGAGGCCACGGTGTCCGCACGAGCCTGTCTACATGTACCTTCTTAGGTGCTCAAAGCTGCTCAAGGGGCCTGCGGGTGAGCAGCCAGCTCAGGGCACCGGGCAGGCGGGGTACCTTCTCATCCTCCCACACCTCCCATGGTTCCTTACAGAATGGACCCCACCTGTATCTCCCCGCGCTAGCACGGCCATCATGGGCCCACGGGCTTATCCCTTCCCAGTTCCCAGCTCAAGAGCCTCTGCTCCTCCTTCCCAGCCTCCTGCCACAGCAGCCTGTGGTTCCGCTGAGGCCCACCACAGGCCCTTTGCACTTGCAGCGATCTCTGCCAACGACACCCAGCATCCGCTCCGTCTGGGTTACACATTATCATCGTGGCTACGCGGCAGCTCGACAGATACATTGGGGTGTCGGTCATACTGTACCCCTTTGCTGGCTCCACATGGCTCTTGGGGAATGAGCCCAGATCCCCCTTCTCCGACTCCAGAACTCTGGAGATCTGGACCCTGCCCCCTGACACTCTCAGAGTCACCCCGGCCCCTCCTGCCAGCTCCACCAAAGCCAAGCCTTGGCTGCTGTAACTGCCGGAGCTGGATTCCCAGAAGCTGAGCTGCTTCCGCTGGCTGTGCCCCTGACTTGTGGTGTTTCCCCCATGTCTCTGCTGAAAGAGGGGTGCTTTCTCAGCTATTCTCCTCACATTGGTCCTCTGCCACGTGTCTCTCCGTCTCGCCCAGTTCTTTACAGTCTAGAACTATACACTTACCACGCACCCTCTGCCTCTGTCCCCCATGGAACATCCTGCTCCCAGAAAACGGCCTGGCGTCAGGGCCAGGTGATAGGTGTTGGCTGAGTACTCTTATCAGAAATACTTGGGATCACAACGGTTTCTGATTTTGGAATTTCTTCTCAGAGTTTGGATTATTTGCACGGATATAATGAGCTGTCTTGGGGTTAGACTCAAGACTAAATATGGAATTCATTTGTATTTACATATGCACCTGATACACAGAGCCTGAAGGTAATTTTATGCAATATTTTAAATAGTTTCGTGCATGAAACAAAGTTTCATGGCGTGGAATTTTCGTGGTATGGGCCACACTCATGCATGAAGAGTCTTGCATTTTGGAGCATTTTAGATTTTAGGTTGAGGGTGGTCAAGCAGGACGTGAATGAATGAGGGAGGTGGTGAACAGATGGGTGGGACCGGCGTGGGAGAGGGGTCGGTGGGTGTGCTTGTGCGTGTGTGTAGGGAGGCTGACAGGGCTCTGATAAAGACGTGGCTGCCCAAGAGCACACAGCAGCCGGCTGAGCCCACGGCCGGCCTCCACCTGTGTTCATTCTCTCGCTGGCGTCTCGCTTTGGTTTCTTTTTCTTTGTGAGTAAAGTGTGTGCTGTTGTTATTCTTATTCTTATTATTTTAGAGTAGAAATAGCTGACAGTGCTCCAGACTCCGGCTGCCACACTGTAGCTGGAGAGGGACCCACCCGACTTCAGACCCCATTAAACCAGCCGTTAGGAGTTAGTGAAACCCTCTCTGCTGCCCAGGCATAGACCCACCAGCAGACTCAGCTACGTGGCTGGCAGAGCTGAGGGACATCCGTGGTCCCTATCCTGCTGAGGTTCCAAGTAAGCTCAGCATCTTCACCCTTCCAGGAGCTCCCAGAGAGGAGGCCACTGGGATCTGCCTCTCCAGAACTGGTCTTTGAGGTGGGGAATGGGAATCCAGGGCTTGGAGGGCTCCGCCTTGAGCTGAGATCCGTCAAGAGGGCTGCAAGGAGGAAGCAGGCATCCTTGCACACGACCAGGCTTTCGTGACACCACTGAGCACTAGACAGGAAGTGAGGAGTGTGAGCAAAGAGGAAGTGGGGGGTGGGGAGGCTTTGCATCAGGCCTCACAGCGCTTTTCCCCTTCTGGAAAATTCCATTTTGGTGAAATGGGATTGAAGAAAACGTCAAGTGTCCGTATCATTGCTTGGTGAGAAGGGGCAGAGGGAGCACCCCACAGGGAGGCCCAGTAACTAATCACCATCCAGGAAAGCTACCCAGACAGCCGTGTCCACATTTGCACCTGCAAACTTGGGGAGAGGGCTGCACACCAGCCTTCCACCTGAGGCTTTTCCTAGTGAAAGCCTGGGACTAAACAGAGCCCCTCTTCCTCTTGTTCCTCCTCCTCTCCTCTTCTTCTCCTCTTCCACTTCCTTCTTCTCTTCTTCCTCTTCCTTTTCTCCTCTTCTACTTCCTCCTCCTCTTCCTTCTCTCCTCCTTTTTCTCCTCTTCCACTTTCTTCTCTTTCTCATCTTTTTCCTCCTCTTTCTCTTCCTCCTCTTCCTCTTTCTCCTCCTCTTCTAACACAAAACAAAGTATTCAAGTTAAATATGTAAAAATAAAGATTAATTTTCAAAGCTATTTGCTGAGGGTGTGATTTTGAATGGGAGGCTTACATTTAACAGATACAGTCTTCAAAGAGAGTAGCAGGAAGGTCCAGGGCAGGCCATCAGAGGGTGCTAGCCGTCATGGAAGGCCCCCAAGGCCTCAGTACCTGTCTTAGAGCTGGGAAGACAGAGCTCAAGGAACTGTCACCTTGTTGAATTCCCAAGCTGTCTCTTCAGGCCTGCTGGTCTTTCAACCTGCTTCCAAGGTCCCACCCTCAGGAGGACCCAGGGATTTGTTCCAGGACGTGGAGAGCAGGGAGGGCAGGTGCCAGGCGCTGAGGGAACATTCTGCTTGGCTGATTCTGTAATGCCCAGCAGAGTGACAGCACCCACATGCTCCCGCAAGGGGGTTATTTTATTAACCAGATCGATTAAGCATCTCTCCTTCTAATTACTAGTTTAATTAACCTTGGCACACAGTATGCACCAGCCCCCTAGAGGCTGAGTCAGACCGCTGTGCTTGGTGAGCATCTCTGATCGGCTTTGTGCTGCTGACTGTGGCGGGCCCTCTGGGGCCTGGGTAGCAAAGGTTGAGGGTCAAGCGTTTGGGAGCACTAGGGAGGCACAGAGTGAAAAGCAGGGGAGAGGTGCTGGGGACCTTTCTAAAAAGTCTTTTCGTGGGTGCTGGATTCCAATGAGGGCCTCCGCAATGCTCGGCTGGTGAGATCGGGCAGGTCACGGGAAGCCAGCCTGAGCACCCCCACCCAGTGGCCCATGGATCTGCTTCACAGGAAGCCTGGGATCCAGAAAGCTTGGGTTCAGCTGCCCAGGGCTAGAGGGGTGGTGCGGAGCTGGCTTGGCGTTCTCATCTGTGAAATGAGCATCAAGCCCCCCAGGTCATAGGCAAGCCGCAATGCTTAATTCAGAAGCCCGACTGGGGAGCCCTGCAGACTCCGTTCGTTCCTGCCCTTACTTGTCCGGAGTACATGTCTGGAGGTTACTGCATTCTGGCAAAGGTGAGCAGACCGTTATGCTCTGAAGGCTGAGTTCTCTGAGAGTCCACTCATCACCCACGTGAGCACCTAACACTCCTACCTGCCCTCTGCCCTTGTGCCCTGTGCCAACACATGCCCCCCCCATGCTGCATCTATGGCCTGCATGGGGCATGCTCCCCTCCTTTCTAGCGCTGGGCATGCGTGCATCTCAGAGGCCAGGGGCACCACTGTCAAACGCAGCAAGAAACAGCCCTCAGCCTGCGGTCGCCGGGCTTATACATTTATTTGCTTAAAAGCTGATTAAAATCCTAACCCAGTCTCCTCTTCACCATTGCAGTGCAGTTGGAGTTTCCCAACGCCTGTGTGGGCTGCAGACGAGTTTATCTGCATATGTGTGAGGGAGGTGTGTGTGTGTGTGTGTGTGTGTGATATGAATGTGTATTTATATCCAGCTATGATTCCCAGTGTGTTTGTGCATCCACGTGTTCTTACGTGTGTATCTGGGTGTGGGATGAGCATGTATGTATGTCTGAGTATGTGATCCTGGTTGTGGGTTGTGCTTGTGTGTTTATGTGTCATTAGTCGTGGGCATGAACAGCGTGTCTTGTACATCTTCACCCCTGTCGGTGGTAAGCCGTGTTTCTCAGTCTGTTTTTCTTGTCACGCCACAAGGAACCTTTGTAGATAGTTTTTTCCTTAACTATGTCTGAAATCTCAATACCTAGTGGGTTGTATATCTGTCTTGCATAGCTTGCATGTCTGTGCATTAGAAAAAGAGATTTTTTTCTTCCCTCCATGTGCTGCCTTCCTCCTTGAGGGTTGGACCATAAGATTGGAGTTCCCACTGTGGGGAAAATGGCTTCCCCTTCCTTTCCTGCCCATGTAAGTGCAGGCTCCCAAGTCCCCAGGACCCACCAGAGACCTCATAACACAGATTTCTTTTTAAAAAATTTTTATTAATTACAGTTTATTCACTTTGTATCCCAGCTGTCACCCCTTCCCCATCCCCTCCCAATCCCATCCTCCCTCTTCCCCCTATGCCCCTCCCCCAGTCTACTAATAGGGGAGGTCCTCCTCCCTTCCATCTGACCCTAGCCTATCAGGTCTCATCAGGACTGACTGCATTGTCTTCCTCTGTGGCCTGCTAAGGCTGCTCCCCCTCCCCCCCTTAGGGGAAGGAATCAAAGAGCCAACCCATGAGTTCATGTCAGAGACAGTCCCTGTTCCTACTACTGGGGAACCCACTTGGACACTGAACTGCATTGGCTACTTCTGTGCAGTTCTAGGTTATCTCCATGCATGGTCCTTGTTTGGAGTATCAGTCTCACAAAAGACCCCTGTGCCCAGATTTTTTGGTTCTGTTTCTCTCCTTGTGGAGCTCCTGTCCTCTCCAGGTCTTTCTCTCTCCCCTTTCTTTCACAAGATTCCCTGCACTCTGCCCAAAGTTTGCCCAGCATCTGCTTTGATACCCCGCTGGATAGAGTCTTTCAGAGGCCCTCTGTGGTAGGCTCCTGTCCTGTTCCCTGTTTTCTCCCTCTTCAAATGTCCGTCCTGTTCACCTTTCTGAATGAAGATTGAGCATCTTACCCAGGGTCCTCCTTCTTGATTAGCTTCCTTAGGTGTGCAGATTTTACTATGATACCCTACATTATATGTCTAATATCTACTTATAAGTGAGTGTATACCATGTGTGTCTTTCTGCTTCTGGGATACTTCACTCAGGATGATTTTTTTTTTCTAGGTCCCACCATTTGCCTACAAAGTTCATGATTTCCTTGCTTTTAATTGCTGAGTAGTATTCCATTGTGTAAATGTACCACAATTTCTGTATCCATTCCTCCGTTGAGGGACATCTGGGTTGTTTCCAGCTTCTGGCTATTACAAATAAAGCTGTTACAAACATGGTTGAGCAAATGCCCTTGTATGTACTTGAGCATCTTTTGGATATATGCCTAGGAGCAGTATAGTTGGATCTTGAGGTAGCGCTATTCCTAATTGTCTGAGAAAGTGCCAGATTGATTTCCAAAGTGCTTGTACAAGTTTACATTCCCATCAGCAATGGAGGAGGGTTCCTCTTTCTCCACATCCTCTCCAGCATGATTAATACAGATTTCTGAGGGAGGGGTGGACCTGGGAGGAGCTAGGGGGAAGAAGAGAATGAATAGCATCAAAATACATTATATGCAGGGCAGGATTGGGAGGGGAGAAGGGAGGGAGCTACAGCTGGGATACAAACTGAAAAACTGTAATTCATTTAAAAATTAATTAATTAAAAAATACACCGTATATACGTGTGAAATTCTCAAAGGATTGATACAATATTTATAGTAAAAATAAAAAAGCAAAGGGTTCTAAAAGAAATAATCCAAAACTCCCAGAGGTTTCTGACCATCCCCTAAACACCCAGTCCACAGACATGGGGAGGGTCTACACGCCTCTGGGGTACTGTGATGCCTGGTGAAGAGGTGTGTCCCCAAGACCAAGATGGAACCAGGGACAAACATCGACCCAGGCGTCTAAGTCCTGTTTCTATCTGTTTGAAAAGGCCGTGGATGTCCTTCCTGCTGACCCAAGTCTTGCTTCTGAGAACCCTAGTCTCTGCCCAGGCCTAGGGACACAGTGCACCAGGCACAGGACAGGCGGTAGGAGCTGTCCTCCACTCTGCCTCCCGGACCAGCCCCGGGATTGCAGTAGAGGGTCCAATCTCTACTGGAAGTTTCCAAGGACTTGGCAGCAAGATCAATCCAAATAGAGAAGCCCCACCTGGCCCTGCCCTCTCGGTGTCAGGCAGGAAAGCGGGGCCTTTGGAAGATTGGAGCGCTGCCAGGCTTTGTCCCTGGGTGTCTGTGCACGGGGACCGATTAATGCAGTGCGGGCAGAGCTCTGGCATAGGCTGATGGGAGCCTGGGCGGGGGAGGAAGCAATGAGTCTGGCAGGAGGGTGCTGGCTAGGCTGGGAGCAGAGGTGTCTCTGTGAGGGAATGGCAGTGTGCAAGGGAAACATGGAATATGCGTAAATGAAGGCTGGGGATGGGGGGAGAAAGGGGTGCTGCGGTCGGGGGCAGGGAATCAGGAAGGCATCCTCCCCCTTCTCTTAAGCGTTTAGGGTATCAGACCATCTTGTTAATTGTTCATCTCCCAGAGACGCTAATGAAATTATCTCTGCAAAATACTCATCAGGTCATCTGCAGAGGGCGTGATGCCACGCCTCGGTTAGTCCAGAGCCCCTCCTCCTCGCCGGTGCTTCCTGCACCTCCTTTTCACATGGCCTCTCAGCATGGAATTGCTCACCCCAAACCTACCTGCAAGCGTCCAGTGGGGAAACTAGAAACGAAGGCTCTGTAGCCAGGGAAACCTTGGAGACTGAAATGCTGTAGCTGGTGTAGGGCCAGGGAAGGTTGTCTCTGTATGTGCCTGTGTGTTTGCATGCATGTGTATATGTGTGTGTGCAGGTGAACGTGCATAATAACTCATGCATCTTAGGACCATGTGTCTCTAATAAAACCATTTGTTACACTAACATCCCTTCCTTCAGTCAGCTAATGTTTCTAGATCGACCTCAGGTTTGAGTCTTTAGCAGCTGAGGGGCATCAGGGAAGCTGGGGCTTCTCTGAGCCTCCAGGGTTGCAGCTGCACAACTTGGGTCTGCTTTGTCAGGGCTGTGAGAACCGAAGGAAGAGCCAGGAAGAGTCCTGAGCATGCTGGACGCTGTCTCTGGTCCTGAACATCGAAGGAAAGGGCATCCATCTATCTGTGCTAAGGGACTTCCGGCTAGTCTGCTTTCTATTGTGATGGTGTGAACCATCATGCCCAACTTAGACCATTTTTTATAAAAGATAACTTTATTTTGGAACAGGGTCTCATGCATCCCAGGGTGACCTCAAACTCACTCTAGAACTGGGAATTCCTTCCATAGCCTCCTGCATCTGCCTTCTCAGTGCTGGGATTACAGACCCCTGCTACCCGCCCGGCCTTGCAGTATATGCAATGTACCGAGTGAGCTACACACCCAGCCCCTATAAAGGATAATGATTGTATCGTTCTCTCTACTGCAAATGATGGGAAACCCAAATGGATTTGAACAATCAAGGCAGGGAAATGAAAGTTTCAGGGGTATTCCCAGCAACTCCATGAGCAGTTTGGATGACACACCACAGTTTGGGGGCCCTCTTCAGGGCTGGCTCTTCATGCCTTGGCCTCAAGCATGTATGCTCTTTAGTAGCAACAAAAGTTGTAGAAATGAGCTTGAGTGAATGGGTTCCTATCTGTGCCCACCCCATGCCTGTCTCTGTAGTTCAGGGAAATCTGGGGTGATGATCAGCAAGGGAGAAGTTTGCTCCATGTTTTGGAACTGGGGTGGGAAGAGCCCATGAATTTTGTGTGCTGAAGGCAGAAAGGGTGATTCTTCAAATGAAACAAAGATGTTTCCCAGAGGCAGAAGCCAGAGTCTGGGCGGTGGGCAAATATGAAATGTAAGTCCCATGATGGTGAAGTCAGAGGCAAGGTTACCTAAGTGGGTGTTCTTCTAGAGGGCAAACTGCAAGACAGTCTTGAGCAGAGAGCTGCCAGGTGCTGGCCTAACCTCTGCCTTCAGGGTCTTCTCAGCAATGGCTGAAAGTCTACAGGATTTCCCAGTCTCCCTGGGAATGACAAGAAGCTGAAGAAAATAGTCAGGACCTGCCTGACGGCACCATATCCAGGGAGCTCCATGTAGAAAGAAAGGGGAGCAGAGGCATGGTGTGGAAGGCAGCCGTGGTGAACTGAAGTCTGCAGCCTCAGGAGATCGGCAGCCAAGGGCGATGAGGGCGCTCCAGCAGACAGCAATGCCCGTGGCACAGGCTGAAGCGTTGCCCCTCTATGTGTGCTCTTCAGACCACTAAACAGTAGAGACAGCTACACAAGGTAGGGGCTCAGATACCGAGGTGCCCCCACACCCTGAATCAGAATCAGAGTGCAGAAGGACTTGGGCACCTACATTTTGCCCAGCAGCATGGCCACTGTGGCACACTTAAGTGTGAAAGATGGCCTTACCACAGTCTCTGATCTTCCCTCCAGTGGGCACTGGGAATGTGATGTCCTTGGCCACCGGCTGACAGGAACACCACTGCGGACCAGACCGAGTGAACAGGTAATGTGCTGGTGCCCTGCAGATGTCTTGAGGGCGCTTGTTTTGTCGGAAGCACCCGCAGTACACAGGAGGATGGTTCAAGTGGCCAGGCCAGGGCCCAGGACCCTAGTGTCACACTAACAGCTGCGACGGAAACATCTGGCCTGCTGGAGAAAGATCCAGACTTTGTCATTTGGAAGAACGGAAACAGAGGGGGAGGAAGGCACGAAGGTGTGGTTCCAGTGAGGGGGTAGAGTCTTGCTCCCTAGAGCAGAAGCATTTCTGGTCTGCAGAGTGGTTCCGGTGAAATCTGTGTCCCGGCCCTGAGCTGCTGAAAGGGGGTCTGTGGACACTTGCTGGAAGGAGGCTGGTTCCCTGGGCCTTAGAGGGCAGAGGTGCAAGCTCATACAGCCTCGGCCTTCGTCTTAGCACAGTGGAGGGCAGAGGAGGGTAGGGACGGCAGGAGTCCTCCCCCATCAGGCTGTGCCACCTGAGCACAGGACAAGCCCTTCCCCAGCAGCCCTATGACCTGGACCCATGAACAGAAGGCAGAGGAGCCGTGGACAAGACCAAGTCTCCTTTCTCTCCTGGCTTGTCCAAGTGCCACTTAGAAGGGGAAGCTGAGGCGAGGTCTCAAAAGGACCACACCTTCTAACAGGCAGAGGACAGAGTGGTCTAGGGAGAAAAGCAAATGGGAAAGCCTGGAATGAAGGAAGAGTGTGGCTTCTGGGGAGGTGGGCCTGGGCAGAGCTGCAGATGTGAGCTGCAGATGTGGGCCACAGTAGCCGCAGCCCCACGGAAGGCTGCACATAGGGTCCTGGTTGTGGGTAAGAGTGGCACATCCTCTTTCGAGTGAAGCTGTTGATTGCTATTGGGCATTTCTCTAAAGCCTGTGTTCCTCTGTGTCTTTGGTAGCCCGGGCCCTCGAGTGAGCGTGGCCAGGAACGGTAGATCCACCGTAGACAAATGAGAGATGAATCTTTGATGACTAAAGCCACTGGTACTTTGGGGACCATTTGTTACCATGACAAAACCAATCCTGACGGATACACAGGCTTCTCTGCTCTGGATGGAAAGAGGGGCGCAGAGAGCTGAGGAGGGGAGAAGAAAGGATTCACTTAGCGAACTGCATTTCCCAATTCTAAAAGCTGAAGCTTCAGGAGGAAGAAACTATTTAGCACGGCCCAGAAACCAACCCCCCCGAGGCTACTCAGCCAGCCCTGCTGTTCCAGGGTGAGGCTGGTCCTTGCCCGTCTCCAGCCGTTAAATCAACGTTGATTTAACGGCTTCTGTGTCTTGCTCAGAGCAAACTGTAGATGCACAAGCACACAGCAGTGGCCACGAACTCGTGTGCACATACCAGGCCCAAGCCCTCAACATTTCCTCCACACTGTGGAGCCCAAACTCAGGTCCCGAGAGCACTGCACCGGTGTTAATAGAGTCAATGAGAATAGCCCGAGCACACAATGCATTGCTTCCTCACACACACACACACACACACACACACACAAACAGTCACACACACTGCTCCTGCACACTGCAACACACTGCTCTGACACACACTGCTCTCATACACACTGCTTTCACACACACTGCTCTGACACATGTACACACGGCTCCCCCCTCCCACGGGTAGCTCAGCTCCCCTCTCTAATGTGTACACATAAACAGCACCCGAAGCAGAGTTCAAAAAGTTCAGTCCGGGAGTGTGGTCATCTGGGTCCCGTGAGGTTACAAACGCACACATATTAAAATCAGCTTGGGGGCCACCGAGATGGCTCAGTGAGGATGGGGCTTGCTGCCAGGCCTCACAACCTGGTTTCACGCCCGGATCTCACAGAAGGAGAGCAAGGCTGCTCACGAAGCTGTTCTCTGTTCTCTGACTTCCACACAGCAATGCGCTCATGTGTGCACGCACACACACACACACACACACACATTCAAACTGTTTTCTCAAAAATGGCTTCTATTGAAAATTGGACATTAAAGCCAACCGGGGCCCCAAGTTCCCCTACCATGGGCACCTGGAACAGAAGAGCCATTTGGATATGGTCCTCTGCCCAGTCTCCCTGACAGACTGGCCTGGAGGCCAACATCCGTAGTGCACATCTGGAGCTTTGGTTGAGAACACATACATACAAACATGCATGCATGGATACACACACATACATTCACACATATGTATATACATATGTGCATATATATGTCTGTATGCATATTTCTCTCTCTGAGAGAGAGCAGAAGAAAGCAAAACATTTTTCATAACCTTTTCTATCCAAAGTGGGAAACAAAAGACAGACCGAGAGAGAGCCTCGTGTCTCAAGAAACATCTCTCCGCGGAAGCCAGGACCATTCTTACACCTAGCCCGCAGCACCAGTTTCTGTTATCGATCGGCGCTGCAGGCAGCTTCACCCTCTCATCCCCTCCTGACCCGGAGTGGGACCCTCTTCCAGATCTCTGGCACCCCACACCGAGGGTGTTTATTTCCCAGGGCCGCCTGTGTTTACTCTAACCGGCTGAGGAAGTGGGGGTGGGGAACAGGAGATCCCAGCGGCGCTCACGGGGCTGGATCGGGAGGCGCCCGTGACTCGCCCAAGGTCACAGAGCCAGAAGGCTAAGGCGCTGGGAGTTTGTGGCCTCCGAAGCCTTCTGACTCCCGCACACGCCCACGTCTCGGGCGCCGCGCGCGCTCGGGGCGCAAACGGCACCAGGCGCCTGGCAGGTTGCGCTGCGCCCCGAGGGTTTCCTTGGGGCCAACAGCGGCGCAGGGAATTAGGAAAGCCTGGGACCACGTGGCCGCGCGCCCCTGGAGCCCGCCAGGGTCGTTGGGGGCCGCGGACGGTGCGACACTGGCCGGGGGGGGGGCGCTCCCGCGCGCCGGCGGAACCCCGACCTCCCCCGCAGCCCCCCATCCCGGCTGAGCGCGGGAGGCGAGGGTGCGAGCGCGGACTGCGGCGAAGCCCGCCCGGGGCGCTCGGGAGCCGAGCCGCCCTCCGCAGGCTGGCGCTGCGCCGGGGTCGCTGCGCCGGGGTCGCCGCAGCCCGGGCCCCTCCCGGGCCACCTGTGCGCCGGCTGGCGGGCCGCGCTGACGCCGGATCCGGAGCGGCGATCCACTCCGGGTTCCGGACTCCCGCCCCCGGCCCCGGAGACCGCGGGGGGCAGCGGGAGGCCTCCCAGCCCACCGCCCCAGGTCCTCCCCGGGGGAGCCTCAGGCGGCGCCCGCAGGGATCCCCGGCGCCGGGGTGGCCCGCGCCCTCCGCGCCGCCCGGCCCCTCCTCCGCGCCCCGCCCCGCCCCGCTCCACCGCTCCAGTCCGGGTTTTGCGGCGCCCGGCGGCCCGCTCCCGGCTGCGAGCTCCGCGCGGCGGCTGGCTCGGTGCGCGGCGCGCCTGGCGCTGCGCTCCGCCCCGGCTGCATTGCTGCGCTCCGGGTGCCCAGGGGAGCCACGCGCCGCGTGCGCCCCGCAGCCAGCCGCCCGGAGGCAGCACCGTCCTCTGGCATGGGCCCCGGGGGCGCCCCGAGGTGGGGCTCTCGGCTGGGGCGCTGACAGCCTGTCTCCCGCCCGCGGGGGGACCCCGAGTCCAGCCCGCTCGTCTGCCCGCGGCCATGGCCGTCCGGCCCGGCCTGTGGCCGGCGCTCCTGGGCATCGTCCTCACCGCCTGGCTCCGCGGTTCGGGTGAGTCACGCCGCGCGCGCTCCGGGGAGGTTTGCGGGGGACCGTGCGCGCGAACGCTTAGCTCCGGGGAGGAGGTGGCCCTGACCCGCGTGGCCGAGCCGCCCGGCGGCCCCCGGAGGCCAAACTTTGCGGGGCAGGACGCGGGGGCTGCCTGTCGCTGCTGCGCAGCTTCCCGGTGCGCCCTCCCGGAAGCCTGGGCTCTGCCAAGTCCGGGAACAGCTGGCGGCGCGCGGGGCTGGCGAGTGTAGCCGCCCCACGCCTCCGGGTGGGGGAAGTTTGCTAGCGGCCCGGAGAATTGTTGGGGGGTTTGGAATAGCCCAGGAAAGACAGGACTTGAAGGGCTCAAAGATAGCAGGTTTGGACCATATGCTGGTACCCAGAAAATGTGGTGTGTGTGTGTGTGTCTGGGGCCCGGGGTAGGGGGTGTTGTTAAGATAGGTCTTCCAGGTAGGACTGCCCCAAACAGCCACTCACAATTCCCACCTTGGCACCTGGCCTTTGCCCACGTCTAGAACACAGTGTCCTCTTCCGTCCCCGCCACACACGCTTGCACACGCACACACTCAGGCGTGGAGGCAGCCAACGGTCCCTAGCTTTTGCAGACAGTCACAGCGCTGGGGCCCCCGTGATGGTCTGTGGCTCCCGGCCTCGCTGGTGGAGGCGGGAGGGGGGAGTTGTTTGCTGTTGGCTGGTGGTTGGCGGGCTCTGAGAACCTCGGACACTCCACAGCCCTGCTGTCCCCCAGCCTGTGCTGCTGTCCACCCTGACCTGCACAGCCCAGCCTGTAGCCCACCTCCCTGCGTGTGGGGCCTGGAGAAAGGCTTTGTCTGCTCTCCCGGAGCCTGCACCTAGGCTCAGCTGTGGGGGTCCCAAATCTCCCCCCACCCAGGATTTGGCAGCACTGAGCTTCTGTGTAAGGGGAAGGGTGCCTTAGCAAGTCTCCATGCTTGGTGCCCCCAGAACCTGCTGGGGGCTGCTCCCCGGGCTGCCAAGGCCATGGTTCAACCTAAGGATGTGCATTCCTGAACTGCCAATCCAGAATGAGGAGATCGAGGTCAAGGACCTAGTGGTGGGGCGGATGGCTGGCTCCATGGAGAGTCCCTGCACCCTTCACTCATCACTGCCCACCACCCTTCCCACCCTGTGCCCCAGCCTCTGCCTCATCCTGCCTGCCTATTCCCTCATGTCACTGCACCCCAAATCCTCATTTTAACGACCCTTTCCTCCCAGGAGCTTCCCCTTCTGATCCTGGGACCCTCAGGTTGAGCTGTCTGTCGCTGGCTGTGTACTTGTCTCGTACGAGACCGTGTTAGGGGTGTGAGTTGCACGGCTGGCCGTGGGCATGAGCTGGGGAATGAGGGGAGGTGGTGCGGGATGCTGAATAGGTGCCCAGGAAATGTTTACTGAGTTGGATGTGTGTGAGAGGGCTGTGTGGTCAGAGCTGCGTTTTGCCACGTGAGTACGTGCGAAGGCTGTGGATCGACATGTGTCCTGGGTAAACGGGGCGGGGGGGGGCACTGGTGTGGTGACAAGGGTAATGCTGTCAGGCATGTGGTCAGGTGAGTGTGCGCTGTTGCACCAGTGAGCGTTACAGTCGGGTGGTAGACACAGGTTAGGGCACCAAATCAGGAATGAAGCGTGGCATCTCTAGAAGCCATGGGAGTGGACAACTGTGCTGCCCATTGGTGGGACCTGGCCTGGGGTTTCCCAGTGCTAGCAGGTGGGCACAAGTGCTCCAGGGCTACCTGGAGGAGAGCCTGTCCCTGGCACTCACTCTCAGGACTGTGGAAGGAACTGCTGAAGGGTGTAGAGGTAGGAGTGGCCCTACCCCATCTCACTGTCCCCTCCAGGCTCAGGTCACAGTGCGGACAGATATCAGACAGGCTTCCCCTGCCAGGACTCTGCACTCCTGCACTGGCCGCTCAGTTCCTTGGCAACAGCAGCTGGTGAGAAATGTGTCCGTGAGAGGCTGGGAGAAAAATGATCAGCCAGGCAGGCCCAAGGGGCATGGCATGGGGGGGGGGCACTGCCGAGCCCCTGCAGACTCCGCCCTCCAGCCAGCCACCATCCTTTGTCACCCAGTATCCCCCATCACCACTCACAGGATCCACCCCTCGGCCCAAATGCACCTGGGCACACTCCTGCTTGTATCTGCTTCCCCAGGCACCCACCTGTCTTACTAGACTGTCCCTTTTATATTCTGCCAGTTATGCAGCCGGTACATACAACTCCTTGCACTTTGGGTCTCTCTGTCTTGGGCACCCCATCTTCCTAGGGAGGAGGGGCATGGGAGGCCAGTCTCTCCTGGAAGTTGGGAGCCTCGGGGCGCAGGGCTCTACCACTGGCCTTGTTTCTCTTCCTATCCCCAGGGCTGCTGGACTCTGCCCACCCTCACTCTGGGCTGACAGTCCTGGGGAGGAGGCCATCACTCCAGAGCAGAGGGCACCATGTTCTTGGTTCTTGGACCTGGGGGGGGGCAGGGCTGCCTTAGATGCTGCAGGAGAGAGCGTACCTTTCCCTGGCTCGTTTGCTTCCTGCTTGCCCGGGTTGGGAAAGGCTTTCTTCCAGAAGGCCAGGATTCGTATTGATTCAGGTGCAAAAACTCCAGCCCAGAGGCTAGCAGCAGCTGCCTTGGGCTGGGCCAGATCCCTTTTTCTGCCTGGAGCCGCCATGATTAAGCTAGAGCTTGGGGTACACAGCCCTTTGAGGCGAAGGCCCCATGCTCCTGTCTAGAAACCTGTTCTGTGCCCACAAATGCCAGGTCCTCTCATGCCAAGCCAACCCGCTCCCACTGTCCTCTCTTACCAGGGGCCCTGTCATGGTGACCATCCCTCAGCCCCAGCCTGGAGGGCCGGGAACCTTACTATCTCCCTTGGCTCTTCCTTCTCCTTCACGCTTCGCATTTAACCTGTCACCCAGCCGTCAGGCTCAGTCTTACTTGTGACATTGCTGTGTCCCTCCTTTTGTGCTTCCTCCAGTGCCCGGATCCTTTCTCTCACAGCCCCCTCCCCGTTTGCAGACTAAGGCCCCTGGAAGCCTGATAGAAGGCTGGCTGTGGCTCTCCGGGGCCTGCAGGTAGAGTCTTAGCCCTGAGCTGGGCTGGGGGCGGGGGATGGAGGGAACACCCAGAGGTCAACTGCACTGCTGGGCCTTGCCTGCTGCTGAGCCTGGCCCCACCAGACTAGCTGTTTCCCTGGCCTTGACAGCATGCTTCCTCTGTAGCATCCTAGCTCTTGGCTCTGGCCTGATCCTGGCCAGACCCCTTTATTGCTGCTACTCTCTCAACCTGGACAGCCTTGAGCTTGAGGTCCCCCAAGCCTCGGCAGCCACTCCTCCACAGGGCTCTGGGATGTGTTCTGGGCAGGCTAAGGGCAGGCAGGTGTCCCTGGCCCTCACACACCCCCTGCACTGCTTCTCCAACGTGGCCATTGTCTGTGACACTGCACACCCCGCTCTCTGCCCACGACGTGCTCCGAAACACAGCCAGCCAAGTGTTTAATGCTTTTCTTCCTTTTCTTGGTTGGAGTTTGGGCTTGCAGGCCAAGCAGGGAGGAAGAGAGAAATTCAATTTATCCACTTTAGCAGTGGCCTCCATCCTTATCCCTGACCACAAACTCCCCCTCCCTGTTAGAGCGGGGGCTGGTAAAGCCACCTGCTTGCGTGGGGCAGGCTCCATGCCCAGTCCACACCCACATGCAGACAGCAAGCCAGCACACCTGAGTGCATGGTAGTGAACCACCCCTGAGAGTGCGCCTGCCACCCTTGCCTGTGTGCTTTCCCAGGTTGCGCTGTCCCTGCCCTGACACCGCTTTCCTCACAGCCGTGGTTTCTTGTGCGAATACAGGTGATCCCAAGGTTTGGGTTGCTGTGCACATCACCTGTGCGGCATCGGGCCCCACAACTGCACCCCTGAGTCCCAGTGTTCCTCCACACTCAGGTAGAAGCTCAGTTTTCTGTACTCACTCCTCCCAGTCCCTCCTTTCTCTGTGTGCTCCCCATGAGGGTCCTCCTCTCTCAGGAGCATGCCGGTCTCTGCCTACCAGGTAGGTAGGGCCTAAGCTACACGGCATTGGACAAGCAGCTGTTACCAGCTTGCTTCCACATCTGGGGTGTGCCTTATCCTGGGCTAATTGTAGTGAGCTGATGGGCAGGTAGCAGCGCCCAGAGTGGCTGCAGCATCTTGCGGGTGCTCGGGGCCTCCTGCCTCCCATTTCCCTGGCCTTGCAGACAGAGTTGGGTCAGGGTTGGGTGTGAAGCTGCAGCAGGGCCTAGGCATAGGACAGAAGAGGCTTTGGGTGAACAACTGTACTCTGTAGTCAGCCCACTCTACATGTGTCTTGGACTTGGGCTCAAAGAGAGTCGGTTGGCGGGTTCCTTCCGATACTTTTTGGTTCATGCTGTCACGGGACCGAATGCTGACTTCATCTCTGACATACAGAATGTAGTCAGGAGCCCTGGGTTGGTGTGAGTCTAGGCCTGCCTCTGCCATTTGATTGCTGTGTGATCACTCAGACTGTCTGGATTGAACTTGACGGCTCGCCCCAGGCAGAAGCTGATGTCCAGGGAAACTGCCTCTGGAGTCTGGACTCAGCGCTCAGTAGCAGGCTCCCCTAGGAACTGCTCATACATGCCAGCGGCACCAGCAGCCCTGGCAGTGGCTGCCTGCATTGCCTGGGAGCCAGGTGGGTTCTGGGACAGAGCCAAAGGTGGCTGTAAGGCAAAGCTTGGTTCTGTGAGGAGCCCCAGTCCCCAAACCAGGAAGCTGTTCCTGCTGCAGCTGGTGGACAACGCCAGTGACTAACAGGGACCCCAAGGTGAGGATGCAGTGTCCAGGGCCTGCCCCCATGTCAGACACTGACGTCAAAGGCCACATATCCCTGCCTTCCCCAGAGCCCACATCCCGGGAAGATGGAGGTGGTACATGGGGACCTGGCAGACTCTGGGGCCTGGGTTTGAGCCAGGACCAGGAGTCATGGGGTTGCTTGAGGGTACAAATTTACATAGCCAAGTACACAGCAACCCCTCATGAGCACCTCCCGAGATCCTGCGCCCTTGGCACTTTCCTTGCCTCCTAATCCTCAGCCTGGATTTTGCTTTCCCTGCATCTCTTCCATCCACAAAAGTCTCATCTTACAGGAGGCTCCTGCCAGCACCTGAGATGCACCTAGTGAGTGAAAGCTCTTGCCTGTGCCGGGTGGGCAGGAGGGCATGGAAGCCGGGGAGTCTGTCCGGCTGTCTAGAGAGGATGGAGCTGAGCCAGGGTAGGTCTGGCTTGGGTTTCCCTGCAGGTCACATGTAGAGAGCAGGCCATACATACAGAAGCCATATTCAGGTATGGTTGCTGACTGACTCAGTCAAGTCCCATTTAACACGGGGGGGGGGGGGGTCCAGAGAAACTCAGGGGATTCTGGGGAGGCCAAAGTGGCAGCTGCTCCTTACAGAAGTCTGTAAAGGGGGTAGGAAGTCTTAGGGCCCATTGGGTGCGGGAGGAACCCACAAAACCCTGCCTCTAAATTGGATCACGGCAGGAGCACCAGAGGCGAGCCATGGCCTTGACTGGCGAGTCCCCAAAGCTGGGTTCCTACTCAGTCTGGATGTCACCGATGTGTCTCTCTAGAAGATTCAGGGTCACCTTGAGCTTCAGGCAAGTAAGTGTGTGGCTGATTGGGGAGTGAAGGGCTAGCTTGGGAGTCTGCCTGTATTGACGTACCTGAGGGTCGGTTTCCTTGGAAAGTTCTTGGCGCGGCAGCCCACCTGACCCTAAAGCCAGGTTGGAACATGAACTCTCGGTGTCCCTCCCTGGCAGGTCCACGGGGGATCGTGTAGGGTCCGGGAGTAGCCCTCGGTTAGACTCCACCCTCTCCTAGTTGGGGCGGAGCCCGACGAAGCGGAGGCATTGAAGGACCTTCCCAGCTCTGCGTTTCTTCCCTGCTCCCTCTAGCCATCTCTTTTGACTGTGCCCGCTGTGTGACCCGACCCACAGCCTCCAGACCTGTGCATCCCTCCCCTCGACTCGACTGTCAAGGTGGCGGGGTGGGCGGGGTTCCTCCAGCCTGCGGGACACGTGGGCGGCGGTGGCCCACAGTTGCCAGAGAGACCCCGAGCCCGGGATGCAATTAGCTGCTGCGGGAGGGGCGCGGGAGGCCTGCGTTGCGGTCCCCGCCCGCTCGGCCTAATTAATGCGCGGCGAGCTGGGGCCGAGCCGGGAAGGGGCGGGATCCCTCCGCCCGCCAGCCCGCCCGTGGCCGCCCGCAGGATTAGCGGCTCTTTGTTCGGGGTCTGTTAACAAGTTCCCGGCTGAGCGCCTGGCTGCCGCCGGGGGAGCTCTGTCCAGCCCAGGCCCGGGCTACTGCGTCGCCCTCTACCTGCTCTGCCCGGACCCCTTAGACGCGGGGTAACAGGATACCCCCCACTATCTGAGCGTCTCTTGTGCGAGGGGTCCATCTTCCCATTTTGCAGATGAGGCAGGGGCCGCTTGCTCCAAACCCCAGCCTTCCAGGCAAGCTAGAACCCCAATCCAGATCTTGGATGCATTCCTTTCTGAGGCAGGCTCCATCCATTATGCATCTCTTGGCTGTCCTTTAACTTGCTGTGTATATCGGGCTAGCCTCTAACTCGCAGAGATCCTCCTGCCTCTGCCTCGCTACTGCCAGGATTAAAGGCGCGTGGAGCCACACTGGCTTCCTAACACTCTTCCCCCGCTGCTGAGAGGGATCTCTAGGGTGGGAAGAGGAGGGCAGAGATAGACTGAAACCACCGGTTTTTGTTTTTATTTGTTTTTAATTGACTTCCTGATGGTGGTGAGTGCTAGGCTAGCCTGAGGGCTTATCAAAACCATGAGGCAGATGAGTTCAGCCTGTCTGTGGTGGGGACAGTGGCCGCTGTGACCACATTACAGCCCCCACCCCTGTCCCTGGCCTAATGGAAGGCGGCAGGAGGCCATGATGCTGTGTGGTCTTCCCACCTGTTTAGTTCACATCTTGCCACCTGATCCCACCAGATGTCCTGTGTCCTTGTCCGTAACACCTGGAAAAGGCTGGCTGTGGTTATAGGGAGTTGATTCTTACCTATGCCCTGGAGCTTCGAGCCAAAGGAACTTACTCAAAATGACTTTATTATGACGAGGTAGAATCCTTCCTGGGCATTTTTTTCGGGGGCTGCACTAGATGGCTTCCCCTTCCAGGCCACACCTCCAGCTCAGCTGGAGTCCACTCAGCTGGACTCAGCTGAGCAATGTCTCATCTGGGTATACTCAGGAGCGCCTCCCAATCCTTATTCCCAGGAGCCCATCAGGCTAACTGGAGCCTCAGCACTGAGCAACGTGGGGCACGGGGCATCTTTGGCAAAAATTAAAAAGTCAACTCTCATTTAAGCACAAATAGGCAGTTTAATGGCAGATATAACTGCAAAGTCAGGGGCAACCCTGATCCTCAGGAATGGCTGGATTCAAAGAGAACAGTATGGCAAGAGTGCTGCTCCCTCAGTTCCTGGGCATTGTTGCCAGGGACTCCCAAGACCACAGCATGCTCAAGGCCCAGGCAGCAGGTGAGGAAACGAGCATCTCTTCCCTCAGACACCCCCAAATGTCCCAGTCTCCTTTTGTGGTCCATTTCAGGTGCCTTGCCCACGCCTGAGCCACTGGTCAGAGGCTGTGATGATGCTGGGTGCTTGGGCCTACGCCACAGAACCACTGTCCTCTTACCAGGACTACTTGCTGTGCCCCAAAGCTTCTTATCCGGGAGGCACGGGCTGAAGCAGCCATCCTCTTTGCCCATTCACTTCCTAACCCTGCTGACTCCTCTGAGGAGCAAAGCCGGGGGTGGATTAGCACTTCCTAGCACCAGGGCTTCTTGCCTCTCTTGGTCCTCTTCTTGTAGGCTCCCACCTCTCCCAGGTGCCTTTGGCATCCCCTGTTGGCCACACGGGCACCTGGAGGTCCCTGGGTAGTGCCCATGCAAGCCCTCCCCTGGGCACAGCCCTTGACCTTGTCACTCTGGATGTCTTGTTCAGAGCCTGCTTGCATAGCTCGCCTTTCACCAACACTTCCAGGAACTTCCTTCCCGTTCGTTGGGGTCCAGCTCACAGACACCTAGTCTTCTGATGACTCCTCCCTTCAGAGGCAAACCAGCCTCTTAAGAGTGGTCAGCACTAAACAACATGGTCCCAGAGAGGGTGCCAGACAAGTTTCCTGATGTGAATATTTCTACCATGGCCTCGTTCAGATGCCGATGGTACCAGCTAGCGTCCAGAAGTCCGGAGTTACCACAGTTGGCTCTCCAGGGCCTGGGTGCATAGACTCAGTGCAGCCAAACTGCACACCAGGCTGACCCCAGCCCTGAGAAGTGCCGAGAGGCGAGCAGAGGACATGTCCAGGCTTTGCTTGCAGAGCCTCTGGCTGCTGCTGGCTTGGAGCCGCTCCTGTTAGGCCAAGGGTAGAGAATCAGTCTAGGGTTCCTGGTTTGGGTCCAGCACCTCACCCTGCTTGAGTTAAGTCGTTACATAAGCCCTCTGTCCTGTTTCCTCACTTAGAAAACATGGGTGATGGAAGGCGCCTACAGACAGAGTTGCCAGCGTGGAGCGAGTGCTTCAGAGAACCTGCAGCCTCGTGCTGGCCCACAGCACAAGTGTGGTGGGCATGAGCTAGGCTGTGTCAGCAGCTGTACACATGTCTGCTCTTTAGCCTCCATCTCCTGCAGTATGTGTGGGGCATGGGAATCTTGCTTGACAAAACATTCGGAATGTGTCAAGGCCTGGCATCTTGGGAAGGTGCTCATTCTGGGGTGATGCGCATTCATGAGGGGGCTTGGGAGGGAGTTCATGAGGTGAGGGATGAGTCATGCAGAGTGACTTGGCCAGGTATGACTTGTGACAGCCGAGAAGCCAGGTCTAGTCCCCAGGATGGCAGAGCAGAGAGGCGGCAGCACCACAGTCACATTTAAGAGCCAAGGGAGGCTGGGAAAGGACAGACCACTTGATGTCTTGGGACTTCAGAGAGTGACATAAGCCAGGATCTCAGCTTGTGGCAGCCAGAGAGGAGGAGGGAGGGAGGGACAGGCCATCCAGAGACGGCATGTGTGAGAGAGGCCTGCTAGAGCAGACGCTACCCGTGGGGGGCCGGCCAGCAACAGAGCTGGCCATGTCTCTGAGCTGGAGAGTGACAGGCAGTGAGCAGTGTTTAAGGAAGATTAATCTGGTGGTGCACAGAGGATGGATGGCAGCAGAGAGGCTGGAGGCAAGGAGACCAGCCGGGAGGCTGCCGCGGTCATCCAGGCAAGAAATGACAGAGCCTCCCTCCCCAGAGAGCAGGCAGCCAGGCTGGGGTAGGAGCGATTATGTGGGAGACGGTGGGGATGAGGATGATGCATCTGGACAGTTCGAGTGAGGGGCGAGGAAGGGGAGCAAGCAAAGGTGATCCAGAGCCCCGAGCCTGGGGAGGTGATGTAAGTAGCAGAATAGATGGGGAGCTGGGCTGGGGGAGCAGCCTTAAGAGTTCTGGATCCACTGTGGTCACCCCACCCCAGGCTGTAGCTTATGTGTGGACTTGCACCGTAAGCAACCGACACTAGCTCTTGAGCGGAGTGTTGTACCAGCATTGTCCTTACCTAACGCCGTGTCCTAGGAAGGAAGTCCTCCTAAGGACTGGGGAGGGAAAGCCAGACTCGTTAACAGAGGCCAGTAAATGTGGCCCAGGGGACGGCTGCCTGCTCTCTGCTGAGCCGATGTCTGATCAGCTGGTTCTCACACGCAGTGACAGAGGTGGCCTTGGCAGTGGGGATGTTTGCAGAAGGCCCTATCAAGGCCCAGCAGGGAGACCATGCACTGGTGGTCTCGGACTCTGTGGTACCTGTGACAGGAAGGAGTATTGGAGCTAAGCTGGATTCACTCTTTTGTTGTTGTTTTGCTTAGTTTTGTTTTTTGAGACAGGGTTTCTCTGTAGCTCTGGTTGTCCTAGAATTTGCCTTGTAGATCAGGCCGGCCTTGAACTCAGAGATCCACCTGCCTCCGCCTCCCAAAAGCTGGGACCAAAGGTGTGCGCCACCACCGCCCAGCTGGTTTCACTCATAGCCTCCATGGTCTTGAGAAGATTCTTCCCATAGAGAACTGGGCTTATTGGTGTGACGCCCCAACTTCCGGGGCTTGAAAGATCTCTTAGCATGCTTTCTTTGGACATTGCACCTCTGCACCTCTTCGACGGTGTGCTGTGGTGGGAATGTCAGCTAGGAGGACCCAGCTCCCTTTCAGGAAAACATTTGATCCAGGCGGGCCAGACCACAGAAGAGACCCTGGACACAGTGACTGCTCCAGTGTGGCCACAGCCCGGGTCCATCAGGACCTTCTCAGGTGGAGGTAGAGGAGTTAGCAGGCTGGACAGAGGGCCAGGACTGTTGTCTCCTGTGTGGCGAGAGCCTGCACCATGAGGAGAGTGAGGCCAGAGCATGGGGAGGTCGGGAGAGGCAGGAAAGGAGACGGCTTAGAAACCCCAGGCCTCAGAGGTTGGTCCCCGTGGCTTTCTCAGTCTTGTGAGCTGATCCCACAACTTCTGAAGCTCGATCAAGGAACTTCCTGCTCTAGACTTATGCTGAGGGATGAAATGCTGGGTCTGGGTGCCCTGCACCCCTAAATGGCCTGATACGGAATCCAGGAGGAAGGGGAAGTCCCCACTCAGAGGTGGCCAGGAGCCTGTGTAAGGGCATTCAGCCCCAAGCAGCAGCTATTACGTTCCGAGAAATAGAGATCCCTATAAAAATCTGATCACAGGCTTTTCTTGATACATGGAAATATCTGAGCTGGGGCCTGGAGAGATGGCTCAGCAGTTAGAGTGCATACTGCTCTTGCAGAGGACCCGAGTTCAGTTCCCAGCACATCTGGCAGCTCGCAACCACCTGTAACTTCCTCTCTCTGCCTCTCTCTCACACACACACACTCACACACTCACTTTCATAAAAACAAACCTTTTTTAAAAGCTCTGAGCCACAGTGAGCCCACGTCACTTCTGCGGGAATCATCCCGAGTGCCCATGTGCCCGTTTGCCGCTCAGTGTGCTTCCATTGTTCAGTAGCAGGGTATCACACACCCCTCTCTCACTCATTTCCTGGCTCTGTGCGCCAGGCAAGTCCCCTGCCCTGTCTAACCCCTGCTCTGTGCACAGTACTCAACATCAGTGCTCAGGCCGCGTGCTCGCTCCTCCCTGCCCTTCCTGATCAAAGAGCTGGTGCTCTGGTATCCTGAGACTGGCATTGAGATGCAGTCAGGGCATCAGCACAGATGTGAGACCATCACGAGAAGCAGTTGTGGGTGCTGAGAGCGTGCTCTGAGGAAGGCTCTGGGGGAACTGCTGCTGCTAAGGAACGGGAAAGTTAAGGGGCGGGGGGATTCTGAGAAAGTCTGGAGGAGACCAGAGAGCAATCAGTGGGAACTGGGGAGGATTGGAGGCTGGGGCAGTGGTGAGGGAGGACTGCAGGCAGCTGAGGCCTGGAGGTTGTGCAGCGCCCAGGCTGGGGGCCGCTGCTCAGAAGCATGCCCGGGAGAAAAGCCGGCATAGTGAGCCGGGGAAGGTGTGTGTGGGCATAGAGGCCACTGGGAACTTTCAGAAAGGGAAAGAATATTAGAACAAATGCCATTCAGGGCTTCAGGAAAAGAAGCTGAGCAGGAGAGGGGCAGGACAGGCGTGGCTGCTGTGGTTTACAACACACACAGGCTTTCTGAGTTGGATTCGGAGCCTGGTCCCAGCCTCAGCTGTTTGGAAAACAGAATGGACAGACTGAGGGGCAGGGCTGGGTATACCTTCACCACTAAGCAAGTGTGTGCTGAGCCCCTGCTGTGTGTGTGCCAGGCTCTCCCTTAGGCAGCACAGTGAGTCAGGTGGCTGCCCCCGCCCCCCTGGCAGAGCTCAGGTTGAGCCTGAAGAAGACCCCAAGCAAGCAGAGGAATAAGGAGGAACGTTTTTGTTTAGCAGAAGGAGGCAGAGGGACTGTGTGAGCATGGGAGTACAGTCAGGGTCGCAGATGAGACAGGTGACCGAGCATTTGAGCTGAGGCGGGGCGGACGCCAGGAAGGCACCTGTGGGGCGCGAACGCAGAGATGAAGAGCACGCTTAATGGCTGTGCCTGTGCGCACTGCTACCCGAAGCCACCGTTAACTTCTGGAAAGGCGCAGCGGAGAATCAGAGTGGCTGAGCGCTCCTCTGGGTCACAACTGATCTTGTTAACCGATTTGAGAACATCAGAAGGCCTGTTTCTGCGGTCTGCTTTGTGTCACAGCTTGAGCCCAGGGCCAGACACGCCTCTGCTTGGGTTACGTATGCAATGGAAAGAAGGGCCTGGGCCTGGGCTATTGTGGAGCTGATTGTGAGGCCTCAGGCGGGACTGGTGCTGGAGGGCAGGAGGGGATGCAACAGGCCCGCTAGCCCTTTGGAGCTTCTGGATTGCTAAGCAAAAGTCTGCCCCCCTGCCTCCTCGTACCAAATACCAACATACAGAATAGCTTACAGACATCTAGTGAAGTGTGTGTGTGTGTGTGTGTGTGTGAATTGAGGTGAAGAAAGCACTCACTTTAAAGTATACACAGTCAGACGGCACTTGGTACATACACAGTGAGTGGCTGTGGCCGCTATGAAATGCGCTTTCATCATTCCCAACGAGACCCCTTTGCCACCTTGTTCCTCCGTGTTCCTACTCCTGACAAACCTGCTTAAGTCTCTCTGGCCCTGGCCCTGTGGACCTGTCATGCAAATGGGACCATGCCACCTGTGGCCTCTGTGACATAGATGGAGGCCACCCCATGGCGGGGTCTTCATCCCTGCCAACAGCCATAGTCCCCGGGTGCGAGTCCGGCTTTAATGGCAAGGGTCTTTACTCACTGAGGCACCTCCCTAGCCCTGCTGCCTTTAAAGAAACAACTTTTTGTTTTCTGACAGCACAGACTGGCAAGTGGTTTATACCAAATATGATGTGCGAGAGAGAAGGAACCACACCAAACCAAAACAACAACAAAATAAAACCCGAAACTTTAAATTCTGGGTAGCTTGCAGCACCTGTACATTCCTGCCTTCACAAAGTTCACTTGGGAATTCCTGCAAAAAGAACAGAAAAGGTGGGCAGGCCAGGCCAAGGAGAAGGAAGGCCAGAGGACACTCCAGGCCCAGGCAGGAGGACTCTGCAGAGATAGCTGTTGTTGGAATATTTTCCCCAGAGAACACTGGATAACAGCTGCTGGAGGGAAGGGGAGAGGGGCGACGCAGAGGTCAGCAGCTGATTGCAAGAGAAGGAAACACACTTACCCAGGGGACTGGAAGAGTGGGGGAAGGGAGAGAGGGCCCTGAGGGAGCGTTTGTACACTAAGAGACATCGTGCTGAAGAGCGACTGAGATCCAAGTGAGGAAAGAGCCTTCTGCCACGAGGTTGTCTTCCTGCCTGCCTGCCTGCCTTCCTTCCCTCCTTCCTCCCCTCCCTCCTTCCTTCCCTCCCTCCTTCCCCTTCCTTCTCTCTGCTTTTCATTACTCTGCCCTGAGGTCGTGGCTTCATTTTTCTATATAGTATTGTTAAAAGGAACTGGTCCAGAGGTCTGAAGTAAACAGCCAGCCTCCTGATCTCTGACTCCAGCGGCTGAAGTGCCTGTTTAAATCCTCCGATGGCTTGCTTCCATCTATGGCTATTGCAAGCCATGCTGCTCTGGACATTTCTGTCCTGGTATTTGCTTAAATACCTCCTTTGCACTCCCTTGGGCGCACTCGCAGAGCAGAGCTGCTGGGTCAGGCGGCTCTTGCACTGAACAGGCTCAGGAACCGCAACCTGTTTCCCCGGCCCCTGCACCGCTTTATCTTCCCGCTGGCAGCACGAGGGCTTCCTGTTTCTCTACATCCCGATGCATATCTCTGAAACATTGAATTCCTGTAAAATTGTTTTTCTCACCTCACGGTGTACTCCTTTGTTGGTCCCTGAGTGTGTGGGTGGCCTACCTGCAGGGCCGGCCAGCCCTGCCTGGTGCGGGCATCATGGTCCAGGATGGGCATGGGAGGGCAGCGGAGACTGGCCCTGTAGCTGGCAGTGAGGTGACAGTGAGCTGTCTGAGCTCTGGGCCACCCTTTGCCACCCCCTCCCTTAGCCAAGAGCTGCCCTGTCCACCCCTCCACTCACCAGCACCCCCTCTGTGTGTGTGTGTGTGTGTGTGTGTGTGTGCGCGCGCGTGTGCGCGCGCGTGCGCCCGCACGAGTGTGCATTCACATGTGTGTGTCTCATCACCAGGATAAATGCAGCTACAACAATGCGGCAGGCTGGTGCTAATTTGTCAGACACAGTACAGGGCTGTGATCTCGAATACATTAACATTTTCACGTGAAATCGTTTCATTTCTTTTTTGGTGATGAAGAAATATTTGTCTTGAGCATTAGCGTGGCGTACTGCTGGGTAGTAGGAGGCGAGGTGAGGGAGTCCCCAAGTGTGATGTCACTCTTGTTGCCTGTGTGAGTAGCTGCATCCCAGCCTCACTCCGCAGGCTTCCCGGGTGTGGGGCTGAGCGTGGCAGAGGCAGGCAGGGGGGAGCAGGGTGAGGGAGGGGACATGGTGGAGCCTGAGGAAGCATCTCCAGGTGCTGGGGCCTCGGCTTCCGCCTTCTCCACCTCTGTGTGCATCCAGCCTCACACAAACGTCATGTCACGTCACAGAGGCCATCCTGGACCCCCAGCACTCCCAGCAGCCCCCACTTCCTGCGGTAGCTTCTTTGCGCAGTTACCAGCGAGGGGTGGGCCTCCTTTGTCGAGGTGTTCCCTTGTTTATTTTCTACCTCCCGCCACTAAAGCCTAAGATCCTTGAGGACAGGGACTGTGAATTTTTTTTTTTTAATTTACCTTTATTTTCTGTGCACTGGGGTTTTGCTGCATGTATGTCTATGTGAGAGTGTCAGATCTCAGAGTTATAGGCAATTGTGAGCTGCCCAGGTGGGTGCTGGGATTTGAACCTGGGTCCTCTAAAAGTCAGTTAGTGCCGTTAACCACTGGACCACCTCTCCTGCTCTAGGACTCTGTGGAGGTATGGAGGGATGGTAGGGGGAGTGACAGATGATGGCGGGTCTGAGGGAAGCAGGTGTGTTAACGGCCTGGTCCTCATCTTCCCTGTCACCGCCAAGGTGCTCTGTGTCACCCTTTCTGGGTGCAGCATGAGCTACGGTGAAGGGCCCCCTGTGCTTTGGGCAGACTGTCTCCTCCGTGTTGTTGACAGCCTTCTTGGTTGGGAACCTTCCTCCCTTTTCCTGGGGCTTCCAAGGTGTGTGGCTTTCTCCAAGGTACCCACGTTGCTGCTAAAGGCTAGGCATGAAGGGCATGCTTGCAGAGCTGTGTGCATGTGCCTGTGTGTGTGTGTGAGTACAGGTGTTCACATGTATATGTGTGTGTTTATACATGTATGTGTGAGCCAGAAGCAGGCCTCTCTGTGACAGCCATCCAGCAGGCTGTCCACACCCTTCTTTACCTCCCAAACATCCTTGTCCCTGCCTCCATGATCTCGAGTGTCCCGAGGTCAGACCCTCCCCCAGCCCCCCTCCCTGCGCCCTGTGGAAGGAAAATAACTGGAAGCTTTTATCATTCGGCAGAAGCAACATCAGAAAACAATTATTGTTTTAATTACCTGCTGTCGCCGTACAAGACAGGGAGGTTGTAAAGTGCGATGGAATCTTTCATGTTAATGGACGCCAGCCTGGGCCAGGGCACAATTTATGTGGCTGCAGCTGGCAACTTCAGTCAACTGGTGTGCAATCTCTAAACCCCCACACCCCACCCCTGTGCCCAGCACCCCTTGGCCCATCACCTGTCTGTCTCACATGGTAGGGATACTTGCCTTCTCCTCCCAGGAAAGACTACAGCCAGCAAGCAAACACCCATGGGTCCAGCAGTCCTTTAAGGGATGAGTATTGGTTGGCACCCCTTGCCACTTCGTGAAAGAAGTGCTGGTGGGGTCGGGCTGGCATGGTACAGGCTGGTGGGGTACCAGCTGGTGAGATATGGGCTGGTGGGGTATGGGCTGTCGAGGTACAGGCTGGTGGCCCCCCTGTAGGCCTGTTCCCCACCATCCTGCTGTGTCATGCACACCCCTCTGCTATTCCTGGCTGGTGTCCCGGTCTCATACTGGATTCTTTCTGTACTGCCCAGAACTGGTTCTTCCTGGAAATCCTATTAGCCCACACCTGTGTCTGCCTCCCCTTCTCCGCTTGCCCCTCCAAGATCCTGGCCACTGACTACTGACTACTGAAGGCTGAGGTCTTCAAATGCCCCCCACAACCCAGTCCCTCACCTGAACATACCGTTTTTCCCAGAGGGGTGTGCGTTCTGACCCAGAACAGACACTTCCGCCCTGAGCGCTCACGGTGGAGCTTTGAAGAGGGCTGTGAATGTGAGCCCTGTTGTACATATGTGAAGACGGAGGCGCAGAGAGCCCATGTCAGGCTAACAGTCTGCATTGAAATGCTGCTGTAAGGACTTGCACAGGATAGTCAGGAGCTCAGTTTGATTTTGTTTTTAGTTTTTGGGATGATGTCCTGCTGTGTTGCTAGGTTGGCCTTTGAACTGGGGTTCAGGTGATCCTCCTGCCTCAGCCTCCTGAGGTATGTATGGGCATACCTGTCTTCATCTTGGCCCCGCTCACAACTTCTATTATTACTGTCTAACCTGGAGTTCACCACTTAACTGCTTAGTTATACCTCACTTTTCCTCACCTGTAGAATGGGTACACTGGCCATTTATTATCTTGTTATCAGGGTACTGATGTGTGTCTTTAGGCTGCAAGGGACACAGGATCCATGCTGTACAAGTTCATTAGCTCCTATCCGGGAGGTTCATCCTTTCCAGAGATGATCGGAGCTGGTGAAGACTTGAAACATTGTGGTCAAATTTGTTCTTTAGAAAGATCCCAGTGACTGGCCAAGACAGCACCAGCCAGAATGGACGGCAGCTCTTGGTCCCGCTGGAGAAGGGGCAGCAGGAGGCCCAGGGCAGGCTGAACTCTCAGCACACACCAGCCAGAATGGATGACAGGGCTTGGTTGCACTGGAGAAGGGGCAGTAGAAGGGCCTGGGCAAGCTGAGCTCTCTCAGCACAAACTGGCTAAGTCCCTGGCAGGTACAGTACTGAGTCTTGCTCTCAGCTAAGGCCAGGGCACAGCTGTGCATCTGGAATGGAGTGGACAGTGGAGGGAAAGTGCAGGCTGGGCCCAGGTGGGCTTTCTCCGGGCTTCCTCTCCCAGACAAGCTAGTGCAGGCTGCAGATGTGCCTGGATGGCTTCACTCACTAGGTATGAGCTTACCCACCCATTTCTTCACTGTCAGCTCATGTCTTCAGCAAGGGCTTGTTGCGTGCTGCTGGCTTCGGGCTCTGAGGCACAGCCGGGTCCTCTGGGATGACCGGTGACTCTGCATGCGGGCCCTCAAGGAGCTGATACTCAACTGCAGGGAACAGGCGACACCCCCGTAGACGGAGGAAGCGAAATGATTGTAGGCTGTCAGGTGTGCAGAGAAGAACAAAGCAGCCGAGACAGGGCCCCCTGCCTGCTCCTCCTCCTACCCTGTCCTGTCTGTGTCTGAGAATGGCCCCCTGCTCCCAGGCCCTGCCGTGATGCATGGATGGCATTAGCGGCCCGGCCGGCCTGATCCGTCTCCCTGTCTTCCCAGGATTACTGTCCCGTTTTGGCCATCACTTCAGCCTCTAATGTATTCCCCAGGGCCAAGGAGGGGCCATTTATTTAAAGATCTTTCTATTGAGTCTTCTCCTCTGTGGACCCAAAGGGGAAGAAAAAAATTGCAGGAGAGGGGGGAAAGAGGAAATCAGAGAGATCTAATGTCAGCACTGCTAGCAACGGCACAGAGTTTGCTAGGGACGGGCTTGCTGGGCCAGGTAAATGCCCTTGCCCTCTTGTCCTGTCCCCTGCTAGCTTCTCCTTCCCCTCCCTCTCCCTCCGTCTACCTGTGTCCCCTGAGCCGAGCCCACCCCACCCCAGCCTCTTAGAGAGAAACTGTCCCAGCGCTGAGAAGTGGAGTCCCCAATACAGTCCGTTTGCCAGTGTCTCTTCCCTGCCAGGTCTCTGAGGAGCTGTGTGTTTGTAGTCAGGGCTCCTGAGGGAGCAGCCTCAGTGCTCCGGGCCAAAGCTGCTGTCAGCCTGGGCCTGTCTTGGTCAGGAGACACATTTGACAGTGCAGCAGCCACAAGGCAGGTCAAAGACGCAAGGGGAAGGTAGTGTGGGGACCATCCCTGGCGCTTGCACAGCATGGCTGGCAGTCACCATCTCTTTCAGACTCCGAGCGGCCACTGCATCTCATGGAAGTGCTCTGTGGGCAAGCCTGTCACTCTAGGGCGGCACTGCCAGGGGAGGCAGTATTTGGCCCCGCTCTCTTGGGAGGGCAGGTGTTTGCACACACTGCTTGGGCCTGAAGATGGGGCCTCACTGGCTTGCACACCTAGAAGTGGACACTGGCCATGGGCATTGAGGATGGGTGCGCCCATGGGTGAAGGCGACCTTGCGCAGGCTCAGGAAGCCTACCCTTCACAGCCAGCCCTCCTGGGGGCCCAGGCCCTCCTGCCAGTCCTGTCTGTCCCCTGTCAGCAGTGGCCCCTGGCCAATGCAGTATGCAAGTCCACTGTGAATGCTCTTGGGTGGGGGCCATTCGGAGCAGCCCTTGTCTGGGACTCTCCAGCCACGCAGGTCCAAATTTCAGGAGAGTCCCTGGTCCTTTCCCAGTAGCAGCAGATGCTCCACAGCCTGTCATGCGTTTCTCTCCTGTGCTGGCATTCCCTGCCTGGCTCTGTCCCCTTCCCTGTCAAACACAGGCAGTAAGTGAGCTCTGCAGGGACGTTGCTGAGCTCCTCCCAGGTGTGTGACTGAGTGGGGAGGCCGTGCAGAAATGATGGTAACTACGTGTGCACCTGAGCAGGGGTGCAGGGGCACCCTGTGTGAAAGTGCCTTAGAAATGGATTCGTCTGGAGCCTGAAGCCACTGTTTTCTCAGCAGTAAAGAACTGACAAACGAAAGGAAAGAAACAAAAGATGTGGACGCTGAACAGCCTTCTTAGTGCAGAAGTGGGAGATGTGCTTTTGGGCAAAGAATCAAAGCTCATCTCTCTCTAACGTTTAAATAAAAGATCTGGAAGAGTTTATGTGTGATTAAACCATGGAGTTTGCAGTGAAATCTCAACTCTTTTGGGTGGTGATGAAATGCCAGGCTGGTGAAGGATGCCACTAGAGGAGCTGTGACCTTGAAGGCAGCAGAAGATGGCCCCGAGTTTGGATTGGGTCAGGTCATGGACGCTGTCTACGAGCAAGGGATTTGGGGGCACAGAAGGACAACAGTGAGCTGGACAGGGTGGGGAGGGAGCTGGAGAAGTTACATCCCTTCCCCCGTCACAGGGCTGAGGTTGAAAGCACCTCACAAAGTGGCCTGGTGTGGTTATGCTTTTCTCAGAGGCATGTCAGTCAGAGTTGGGGCAGGGGTTGGTCAGTGTTTCCTGGGCTGTGGTGACTCAGTTTGCGCATCTGTGGAATGGAGGCGCTGACAGAGAGCAGCTGAGATCCAGGGATGACCTCTGCAGGCCATGGGAAGCTCCTGAACATGGAGAGCGCTGCACCGCTAGGTCACAGGTCCCATAGAGTCAGCTCTCCTACCTGGGACAGGCCCAGGGAGGAGAGTGTGCGAGGAGACTGGGAAGAAGTCTACAAAACCAGCAGAATGCCCACCCCTCTCCTTGGCTAAATTGCTGCCTCGCAGACAGCCCCCTCCCCACCCCGGCCCCCAGCCAAGCTCTGGAGAAGGCAGGTTTAAAACCAATAACAGGAAATCCTGCTGTACTCGGCAGGGAACAAACTTTGAAAATCATTTTCCCTGGAGGTGATACAGGCTGGAAATATAAATTGCTTCCAGAAGGGTTTAGATAAGTTCGTGGATTGCGGAGCCAGGATGGTTCCTGAGCAAAATTCGGATGTGAGGAGGCCTGGCCCTGTGGAGATGATGTCAGAGAGGAAGTCCCCACCAGAGCCAAAGGCCAGGCAGCCATGACCACCTGTTAGCCCCGTCGGCATGCAAGCCTGCCATGCGGCATGCACAGCTTCTTCCACAGGACTGCCTCCCCCTCGCAGCCCGCTTCCCCCTTGAGGCACCTCTCTGCCCCGTCCCCCTACCCGTGCGCCCATCTGAACCCTGCCGCCCCTCCACCGACACGCCAGCACCCTGCTGAGCTCTGACCCGTGGGTGTTCCCAGCCACACATCCATGTCTGTGCTCTCGACGGTGCCACCTCCGCTTCCCCCTCACTGTCACACGGTGGCCCCCTCTGTGCACCGTCGGCCAGCCCAAATCCAGAGTCAGTGCGGACGGGCTCCTGCCAGGCTCCCGGGGCTCTCCGGGGAGTGCTGTCTGCATGCAGCCTGCCTTTGCCTGGCTTCTCCGGGTTCCCAGCACAGGCTGCTGGATGGGGCTGACATTGAGGCCTTTGGGGACCTACAGTCCTGGAAAGCTTGGCTACCAGGATGGAGACATGGCCATGAAGAGGAAACAGGCTGCTTGGGCCTCCGCCAGGTTATCTGTCTCATGGGGAAGGTCTTCTGGGAGTGGGGTGAACAGGGTCCGAAAGGCTACGGGAGCCTCCTGACATGGTTTAGGTCTGTCCCAGCAACTGTAGAGCCGGTTGAGTGTGAAGTTAGCTGTGACTGGAGCTAGGACATGAACAGCCGTCCAGCCGGGATGGCAGTGCTAATTTAAGCCGGTTAATTAGCGCGGTGCTCTGCCAGCCATGGCCTCTGCTAGCTCCTGTTTGGTCCCCATCACCACCCCTAAAAGCTGTCTGGAGAATCCACTCACCTGTTTTCAAAGGTGCCCGGAGCCCCTGCCGTGTGCCAGCGCTGTTCGTGAGAAAGTTGCTGATGAGCTGCCTGTGTGGGTGGAGACTGTCATCCTGCAGGCGTCCACGGAAATTCTCAGATCTTTCCCCAAAGTGGCGGCTGTGGCCGGGTGCGACCCAGGCCTTCCCAGTGGCCTGATGCTGGCGCTAGAACAGCGGTGAAGAGGCAGTGCGGCTTTAGGAGGCGGGGTCTAGCGAGGTGTTCTTGGGCTGTTGGAGGCTGTGCGCTCAGAAGAGATTAAAGCAGTATTCGAAGAGCTCTCACACAAGGCCCTCCCCAGTGCCCTGCTTCCTGACTTGTCCCCAGGCACACTTTCACAACTGAGATGCCAACTTCCATGAGGTCCTCACTAGAGGTTGAACCAGGGGGCTTTTCAACTTTCACAGTTGTGGGCTGAGGAGAGGAGAGAGAGCAGCTCTCTGGCAGAGTGCGTCCCTAGCAAGCACAAGGCCCCGAGTTCAAACTCAGTGGTGCAAATGCCAAACTGTGAATGAAGTAAAGCTCTTTTCCCTGTAAAGGGAGCCTGTCTCAGGTGTTCTGTTACAGTAATCAAAGAAGTAGACTAATCTGTCACCACGCTTTCTTAACAAACCCGATTCTGCTGTTTGGCTGAGGCAGGAGGCTAGTGAGGTAGGAAGCTGAAGCTGGTGAGGTTTGTTCTGATGGTCTTGTGGGGTGCCAGGAAGCCACTGTCCTGCTGAGAAAGCTCTCTGCGGCTCCCCGGTGCCTAAAGAAATAAACCACTTGTCTGTTATCCAATTTCCTTTCCAATCTGTCTTGCCAGGTTCATCTTCTGGTCTCTCGGCTCAGGTTTCCTACTTCCCAACCAAACTAGATTCTCAGTTAAGAGTCTTTTGGTTGCAGTATGACAGGAAACTCAACCCAAATAGACTTAAGCCTTGCGTGGGTGTTATTGATCTTGTAACTGAAAATCCCACAGGTATGGCTGACCGGGCAGAGCCGCACCATAGGCTTGGTCTCTGAGCTGTTCTCTCAGCCTCAGTCTCTCCGTGCCGTCTGGTGACAGGGTTGCTGCCGCAGCTCCAGCCCTCAGTCCTTCACCCCACTCCTAGGATTTCCTTGACTGACACCCATGCCTGTTCAAGTCAATTGCCATCCTCAAGACAAGAGACACAGTAGAGTGGAGCCAGTCAACCGTGGAATTCACAGGGCATAGTTCCAGGCAATCGCTTGGTTAATTATGAACCAGTGGTGGACTCCTCACAGAAAATGGAGCTGCTGTTTGTGGGAAAGCGAGAGATGGAGGCCAGGGCTGCAGCTAAAGGCCCCCAGTAATGGAGCTGCCGCCCTTCTCTGTTCCCTGCCTGACTCGCTGTTTTGGGCTGTCCCACCTGCTGATACCCCATGCTTTCCACACGAGGCCCTTTTTGCTATCACCTCTCTGACATCACATCTGCTCACGAAGCACAACGACCTCTCCAGCTCCCACTGTGCTTTGCATGAATGCTCCTCTGCTGTGGCCCCATCCTTGCTGCGTCCTCCAAATCGCTTTGCACGTCTTTAGCGAGATGGAGGAAAAGCTGGGTTGCTCAGCTGTGGGGGCATCAGGGAGGGTGAACAGAGCCAGGAAACCCTGAGCTTGTGGCAGTGAAGCTGTGGGCAATGAGGAGAGTAAACACAAATCCCAGGGCTGGGCAATGGGTGGCCATGGTCACTCTGGCTCAGTGGGTCAGAAGGCCAACGGTCAGGGAGAGCAGGGCCATGAGATCACGGGGCCTGGACATGCTCTGGCCTCGGAGTAGAGTTCTCACCCCTACGGCTGTCTGGTGGGGTCAGGCTGAATGACAAGAAGGCAGAAGGTGTGCATGGAGGAGGTGACACATGGGGGGTGGGGGGTGAGGCATTTGGAGAAGGCTCAGTGGGGACCCCAGAGAAAGGAGCTAGTGGGTAAGGCTGAAGCAGGCAGCGCTCTGGGCTTTCTTTCCTGCTGTGGCTTCCCTGGTTGTCCTTCCACAGAACTGCACATTAACCTTTGACCTTTTGGTGTTGTGGTGGGGAGGAGCCCTGTAAGGAGCCTGTGGGTCCCAGGGAAAGGAAGAGCAGAATGTCAGAGGTGGGGACAGGGCTCAGAGGGAGGCTATGGGGGACAGGGTGTGAGAGCCTGAGCCTTGTTCTTCCCACCTCCATCTTACAGAGCCCCCAGTGAACCCACACTCATTTCTCCCTGCGAACTCTGGGCACCCAAAGGGTTGACCCACCTCCTCATCTCCTTCTCTCCTAAGAACCCATCCTGTCGAGGGGTTGCTTGCTGGCTCTGTGCTTGGCTGGAGCATTTCCTAAAGGAAGCCAATGCAAGGGCAAAGGCAATTTTTCCACTTGGCCTCGCCGCTTGTCTGTTCCCTGAAATTCACTCAAGAGGACTGGCTGGGTCTAGGCCGACTTCAAAGAACCCACTTCTGTGTGGGACTAGTGGTACCAAGAGGAGACGTGTCCCCATGGCCCACATCGACCATTGCTCCAGGACGCCAGGGAGGGTTACTGCCCTGCAGGCCTGCAGAGCAGAGGGGGCTGAGCTATGCCCCTCGCCCTCCAGCATCTGTTTTTTGTTTGCTCATTAGCTGAGACACTCCATCCCTTCCTTCACCAGCAGTGGGCCGTGGCTTGGCTGAGTAGAGGTGTCAGGACTTGATCATCAGGCCGTGGGAACACCAGATGCAGTTGTGACTCGTGGCTCCTTCGCTTAACTTGTGAGGTCCGGGCTCCCCGCTCGTAGTAATGGAAGCTAACGTAGCTAGCGAGAACCCAGGGTTGGCTCTAACTTATATCTTCCACCACACAGGTTCTTAGTGACAAAGGCAACTGTGGGTGTCCCACGGTAGACCGGGACATGGCCAAGCCTGGACTGTCCATCTAGCCCTGGGGGAACTGGGACCGGGCATCCAGGTGGCAGCTCCACCTGGTACCGGGCGCCTCGGTCTGGGCTGAACCCGGAGGAGCTGAGGGAGGCAGCGCAGCAGAGGGCTTAGAGCGCAGGCGGAAGCCAACTGCCCGGGTCCGCTGCTGCTAGCCATGCCACCCGCACAAGTTTGTCATCTGCAAAATGGGGAGAGCAAGAGTGAGACGAGTGTCTGGGATGCCGTGGAGGACAGAGCCACCTTCTCAGCGTGCCTGCTGTGGCCGGCAGAGGTCGCTTATGAAAGGACCCAAGAGAATGGGCAGATTCCCTGCAGTCCTCTGGCATCCTGAGTGTGTGCTCAGAGCCCGGCCCAGGTGATCGGCAGCAGGGCACAAAAACTGCACGCTACATACAACCGTTCCTGTAACGTTCTGGAGAAGGCAGACGTCACAGCGCCTGTTGGAGGTGGGCAGGGTCCTCAGCCATCGCCCTCCCCGCCCCGAGACTGGTTCCCCTCCTGCTGGGGCTGCGAGGCGCACAGTAACACATTAGCGAGAAAGATGCCACAAGAAATAAAGTTTGTTATGAATTATTCTGTTTGGGGCTAATTATAGGTACAGAGGAGAGGAGTGTTTACAGAGACAGGAGGTGGGGAAGGGGGGGCCCTGCGGCTGGAGACAGTCAAGCAGGAGGCTGCGTGAGGGGGCAGGGCAGATGGGCACCTTTAAAATAGACACAGCTAAACTCAGGGCCACGGTGAGTGGAGTGTCAGGAGAGACTGGCGCCCTCGGTGCTGGCGGACCTTCAGGGCAGATCCTGCAATCCCGAGGGACGCCAGGGTTTGGGGCAAGCGTGGGCGTCCCCTTTGGTTTGATGACTTCCATGACTTTTCAGCCTTGCCCCTGCGTAGTGCAGGCCTGCCCAGCCTGAGATGGTGGTGGAAAGATGCTTCATTTCCATTCAGAGACACTGGAGTTGTGTCCAGGCCAAGCTAGGAGGACACCGAAGAGGACCAGACCCAATGCCCTCTGCTGGAAAAGCAGGGTTGTGGAGGCCCCTTCCATCTCTTCAGCAGGAGGCCGATGCCTGCGTGGAGCCGCCTGGTCCTCCCCCGTTGGGTAGAGGCTGGAGCCTGAGGCCTGTGGACTGCAGCCCACGGGGGCAGGCGGAGGGGACACACCTGCTGCTGTCCGGCTGGAGCCAGGCAGCACAGCACTGTTCCTCGGTGACTTGCCCTGTCCACAAGGCTTCCTGGCATCAGACGTCAGGGCCAGCTGTGGTCTCCCTGACCTCTGCTCTCAGCTGGCAGGCCGTTACAGCAGGGCCCGCAGCAGAGTGAGCTGGCGCCTCCACAGCCTGCCGGAGGAGCCCCAGCCTGCCTCCCTCCACACTGCCATTGGGCTGTTTGTTATGCCTGGCTGGCCTGCCCTCTGCTCAGTCAACCGAGCAGGGAATGACAGTCGCCTTTGGTCTCTGCTCTGCCTCACCCAGCGTCAACCCTGTGCAGGTGTGTCTCCTCCAGGGCCTGCCGTGTCCGGTACCACCATCTACTGTGGGCCACTATTGCCCATCCTCTGGGCCCCGTCCCTTCTCTGTTCTCCCATATCCTGTGTCATGGCCACCAAGGAAACTGCCACCAGGTGTCACACTCTTGCTTCTACAGCAGCCAGCCTGCCAGCCCCTCCAACACTTACCCACAGCCCGTGTAGGGCCTGTGTGCTGCATTCCATGCTTGCCAATTTCTCCTGCCATACAGAGAGCACTCGGGGGCCCTCTGCAGCCCAGAGCCCGAGGTGCCCAGGGAGCTATCCATTCCCTTGGCAGCTTGGACTGAGGACCTGTGCTTTGCCAGGCCATGTTGCCAGCGAGTCAGACAGACAGCAAAGAAGCGTGCTGAGTGACCACATGGGAGAGGGGCCACTCCTTGAGGAAGTACTGAGCGTAGGAGCTGTATGTGTGGAACACCCTTAGCAGAAAGAACGCAGATCCCAAGGCCCGGAGGCAGAGCTGAGCTGGGAGAGCGGAGAGCAGGAGAAACGAGCTACACCAGCAGGTTTCCGGCCAGGACGGTGCTTCCTGTGCATGAGAAACTGGACACACACCCCATTCCCCGGGTAGCCCCGCAGAGTGGCTGAGGGAAATGTTCTGCTGTGAGGTCCTCACTGAAGCCCATTGTTCTCTAAGAAGGTGGGGGCGGGGGCCTCGGAGAACGCAGAGTGCCTGTAGCAGGCAGGGCTGGGACAGTGGCTCCATGATAGGCAGAGGCACTTCAGAAGGGCCCAGACACAGGAAGGGGCAGAGGCTCCAAGAGTGGTGTTTGACCTTGAAGACTGTCCCCACAGGCCCCTGAGCCCTGAGCCGGGGCCTCTTACACAGCCTATCTCTGGCATTGAGCCAATGCCAACGGGGTGGGGGTGGGGGTACAGCTTTAGACTCCCCGCACTGATGAGCTGGCCAGTGTCTGTCTCCCCGAAGTGGGTGGGCTCCGGAGAGAGGTCAAGCCTGATTTTGCCCTGCATGACGGTTCTAAGCTGCCACTCAGCCAAGGACAGCTGAGAAGTCCTGGTGCTGAGGGCCAGAGGGAGCCAGGGCTGCCTGGCGGTGAGTTGGACCAGAAGGAGGTCAAGCCGACCTTGAAGCAGCCTGTGGCTGTTTGTGTCTGGAGAGCTTCTCAGCGGGGATGGACGTGCTAAGGAGCGGGTGGACACACAGATACACGAAGGTCCTGCCCCTGGCTTCCCCCGGGAGCAGCCTCCAAGCCTGGAAGGAGAGCGGGCCTCTCCCTCTGCCCGCCCATCCCCCGCCACACTCCATTTGTGCCGCTCCGATGGCAGTGCCCACGTTGAGCTGAGGGGCAGATGAAGGTCTCCTTGGCCTCCGTCTCCTGCAGCCGCAGGCCCTGGTGGGAATTTTTGGATGAACAAGCAGTACCGAAGCTGCCCCCTCCCATGGCGCCACCCTCTGGGGACAGGTGGAAGAGCAGGGTCTGCAGGGTCCACACCCAGCTGGAGCCGGCTGCTGAGTGTGCCAGGGTGGCCAGGCTGGGGGAGGGGCTCCGCCGCTTTACACTTTCCCCCATTTCATTAGGACCTGTAAATGTTCTCATTAATATACTTAAAGTTCGTTTTTAAGGGGAACAAGCAAGAGATAATTGATAATAAACCCTTAGTTAATGCCCTCAGTTTACTGGAGATAATTTATGTCCACAGGGAGTGTCTCTCACTCCCAATTACCCATGTAGCTGCAAGGTAACAGCGGCTCAGTCAGGCTGGTACCAACTTTTATATATTTTAACCCAATAGCCATAAATATTTAAGGGGGGGCATTGCAGATTTAGATGAAGATTTAAATATTTCTGTAATTATTAGTGGTTTATTTAAGGGCGTATGACTCCTTCTAGAAAGTTCTAACTCTTTACCAACAGACGCCCTGATCTCTTCTTTTCTGGGTTCTGCCACCATGCCCAAACCAGAGAAATGGGCTGCCCCTCAGCAGCTCAGGTGGTATCATAGCATCACCTGTGTTTCTGTGGTAACGGCAAGCAAGGTGAGGCAGCGGAGGACGGGGCACAGACACAGGGAGGGCTAGGCTGCTGGGCGAAAGCCCTGGGAGACGAGAAGGCCAGCCTCTGTCCTGAAGCCTCCATGGGGCCCGTTTGTCATTGGTGCTTCACGTCCACGACTCCTTCCATCCTCTTTCTTGTTCTATTTCTGCCAGCCCTTCGGGGGCCCTTGACAGGGAGGGCACATCAGCTTTTGCCACCCCTTTCTCCCTCCTTCCTTCCATTTTAAAACTTCCCACCCTGGCTGCATCAGGATGAGAGGGTGTGGCAGGATCGGGAGTTCTGAGGCTCTGGGCCCAGAGATGGCATCCGCTCACCTTGGGCTGCACAGCAAGGGTTGGCCCACGTCTCCCCTTCCTAATGTTCCCTTGAGCTCCTGACTCCTGACTCCTGCTTCCTGTTATTCACCCAAGACCTCAGGAGCCTATTAAAGGGGTAAGAAAGATAATGAACCGACCAGGAAAACATGATCAATATTAGGAGAAAAAAGTAGGGCTGCTGTTAAGTGAAAAAAACAAGCTGGTAATTATTTGGACAGCAGATAATTAAAATGGGCTAAGGGTGCATTGCTGCATTGCCACAGGTGTGATGGCCGTGGCCAGCACCCTCTTGCCAGCTCTAAGGTTGAAAGTGGGCCTAGGCTCCTCCCCTCACATGGGCAGCTTTGCACTGACTCCCCTCTCTGGGGTCACAGCTCACACTGCCCCTGCGTGTCTGCAGCTGCTCCCGCTGGCTCCCTGCTTCCAGTCAGCACGGACTGAAGGCCAGCAAGCCCAGGCTGCTCCTTGCCTCTGCTTTTCACAGGCAGAGAGCATCACATGGCCCTTTTGGTCCCTCAGCCTCTTGAAGGGACAGCATCTCAGACCTCAGCTAAATAAAGGTGGATGCCAGGCAGTCACAAGGAAGTCTGGGCACCTGCGGAAGGCAGAGTTGTGTCCCGTCCCCCAGCCTCTGGACATGTACCGCAGGGGGAGCAGGCCTGGGAGGGTGAGTGCTGCAGTGGAGTGGTGACAGAGCCAGGGTGTGTGGCGAGAGTCTCGTGGCCGGGGAGAGGACTCCCACTTGCCCTGCTGTAACCCTAATTTGTAAAGTTAAGAGACCTGGGGCATTGTCTAGTCGGGCTCCGGGCTGCCAGCTTGTTTGGCCAACACAATGTCTAAAATGTTTAAATCAGTTGTCAGCGTTTCACTGTGGGAAGTTCCACAGCAGCGTGGCTTTCCGGCTTCCCAGCCAGCCTGCCTGGTGGTGACACTTGCTGGACTGAGCTGATGAGGGGCTCTGTCCCTCCAGCCTGAGTGCTGGGCTGTACCAGATCCAGTCCCACCACAGAGCGCAGTGGCTGGCCCAGGGCTACACAGCCAGGTAGAACCCCAGGCCCCAGCTCCCCACCTCTGAGCAGGACACTGCTGAGATGAGGCGTGCGTCCGGGTGTGCTGTGGACGGCGCACAGTCTGATGGAGGAGGCAGCCATCTGCATGGCTGGCCTGTGTTGGTTCGTGGAGGACCCAAGAACGAGCCTTGGGCCCAGGATGTGAGGCACCAGGCGGGTGGCCTACACGTGGCTCGGGGACTCATGGGGCTGGGAACACTGGGGGTGGGTGGGTGCCCTGTGGGATGGCAGGCTTGCACAGGCCGGGCCTGCACCAGGCGGCCTGGGAGCTGGAGGAGCCAGCCTCTGCCCCTGAGGTACGGTGCATATTATCTGTGGAAACAGCACTGCGGTGCCATAGCTGAGGTTAGGGACAGAGGATGAGGTTCATGGATGGCCTGTCAGCAGCAGAGGAGGAGGCAGGAGAGAGGCTGAAAGCACACGGAGGTAGAACTGGGTGGGCAGAGGGAGAGAGGCCTGGATGCTCTGTGCTGCCCTGGGAGCCAGGGATTCCCCTGGGGAAGTCGGGACTGTGAGGAGCCCTCAGGCTAACTTGGAAGATGCTTGGTGGAAGGTGCTGGGGCCCAGCTGGGGAACCACGGTGGGAGTGGGCCCGCCTGGGTTTCCCCTCTGCCTCCCGTATCAGGAGAACTATAACACTGGTAGGCTGGAGACCCGTGGTCACTGTGTCACTTTGTGGGAACGCCTCAGGAAGACGGTGGGCCACCAGCGAGTGCGGCTCCAGGAGGCTGTCCCCAGATTTCCTGCCATGCTGAACTGGCCGCTCTCATGGGCCAAGACACGCAGAGCCCTTGTGCCCTGATGGGCCGCTCGCCTGCCTGTAGGAATCTTTGCAAATCTGCACTGGGTGTCAGTTACTTCACTCCAAGTTGTAGAGTGGACACTCGGGGTCTTTGTCTTCTGGACCCCTCATGAGGCTGGGGTGACAGGAGTGTGTACAGGGCAGCTGTGGTGTCTCATGGGGCCCAATGGCTGATGACAGGCTCACCTAGTGTCTGTAGCCTTCGGTCCCTGCCCAGCAGCTCCGAAGCCCCAGAGCCTCTCCAGCTGAGCTGTGGCCGAGCTCTGTTAAGCCAGTGAGCTATGAAACCCCATCACATCCAGGACGGGGGTCT